>JAAAPX010000014.1:0-58231 GCA_012656285.1 Aspergillus fumigatiaffinis
GGGTACTGAGTTACCCTGTGTACCCCCCCCCCTGCCAACCCTAGGATTTGTATGAGTACCCCCCCGGGTACAGAGACATTATAATGTTAGGCCTTCATGATCCACTAGCTGAATTAGGCAATGATGACCTAGATGATGAGGCCCTAGGGGCTGACCAGATGCACCATTCTAGGGACACTGGCCTGAGAATCTATGGCAGAGAGATTGCTAGCTTCCAGGGGGTTAGGGCTGACATCCAGACAGCCCTAGTCACCTTTAGTCAGCAATGGCATGCCTATTTAGGCCTAGCTCCTGACCAGTTGATCATTCACTCTCTATTCTATAATAGGGAGATCTGGCAGCCTCAGGCAGATCATTCACCTCATTCATCTCAACCTGAGCCTACTAGGGGTATGATGTTCCCTCTGGATCAACCAATCATTCAATTTCATTACCCTAGGAAGCCTAAGGCATCACCCCCAGCACGCCAGGTTTCTATTGGCCAGTTCAATGAATTCATTAGCCTCTATGGGTTGCCTCAGGCTAGTGATCAAACCCTAAGGCAGCCAGCTGAGGGAGAACTAGATAAGGGTCAGCTAGCTAGGCAGCTAGATCTATCTAGGGCAAATCTAGCATCTCACCAGCAGCTAGATGAGGGTCTGCTAGACCACATGCTCAAAGAGTTCATGCAAGATGATCAGGTGACCTTTAGAAGCCCTGAGCAGCGCCAGGCATTCCATCTCATCTTGAAACAGGTGCCTTATCTATTTTTAGTGCTTCCTACAGCAGCTGGCAAAACAACACTATTCCTCTTTGGGGCTAGTCTAGCCACTAGCCAGGTCACCATAGTGATAGTGCCATTGATTTCCCTGAAGCTAGACCTATCTAGGAAAGCTGCTGCCTTAGGCCTCCAGCCTACTCTCTGGGAACCTGGTCAGGTCATGCCATCAGCTGGTTCTAGGGTTATCCTAGTGCAGATTGAACATCTAGATAGCCCTAGGTTCTATGAGCTAGCTGATGAGCTGATTACCCAAAAGAGACTAGCACGAATCATCTGGGATGAATGTCACCTAATCCCACTAGCTAAAAGCTATCGACCAATCATGTTGCGAGCCTGGCATGCCCTAGCCCTACCTGTACCAATGGTTTTCAGCTCAGCTACCCTACCTCACCACCTAAAGGCTGAGGTAGTTGACATGCTGAAGCTAGGGTCCCTACCCCATATTCCAGAGGTTAGGGCTGATCTAACCCTACCAAACATGGTATATAGGGTAGAGAAGGTCCCTGACCGCCTGCCTGAATCAGAGTATGCTAGCCATCTCATGCATTTCATCAAGAACTTTGAGATGAAACATGGCCCATTTAGGTCTAGTGCTAGGGCTAGGGCTAAGGTAATCATCTTCTGCTGGTCCAAATGGCTAGTAGATGCCTTATCTGATCAAATGGATCCTGACGCAGCCAAATTCCATTCTGATCTATCTGATCAGGCTAAGCTAGATCAGCTAGATCAATTTCAATCTAGCAGATCTATCTTAGTGGCTACTGGGGCTATTGGGGCAGGGTTTGATTTCCCTGATGTTGACTTAGTCATCCATTTTCTACCTGGTGAATATGAGATGACTAGTTTCATGCAAGAATCTGGTCGTGCAGGTAGATCACCTGACCAGCCTGGATGGTCATATTGCCTAGTTAGGGCATGGCAGCTGCAGGCTAGGCCTAATCAGGAAGGCAAAGCCCTAGAGAAAACCACCTTCCTAAATTACCTATGTGATCAGGTCTGCAGGTGGCGTGTGATATCTAGGGTTTTCAATTCTAGGGCTATTGAGCAATGTGACCCTAGCTGGACCCTCTGTGATCTATGTGACCATAGGCAATCTAGGCTAGGCCTAGTTGGGCAGGCAGTCAGGCAGGAAGAGGCACAGAATCATATCCAGATTGATTTCTTAGCAAAAGCAGTGAGATTCTGGCATGAGAGATACTGCCTGATCTGCTTTATCTCAGGTAAGCTATCTATCCAATCTAGCTAGTCTAGCTAATCTATTATATCTATACTAACCTATTATCTAGAAGATGAAAACCTGAATGATAAGGCAGCAAGAATGATGTCATGTGCTCATGGCACTAGTGAATGTGCTGAGTGGAAGGGATTTCAGGCAGATGCTGGTAGGCTAAGGCATCAATATGGGAGGCCTGAGGCAGATACCTGCTGCTTTAGATGTCTCATGCCTACTAGGGCATGCAGGGGCCCTCTCCTAACCCTAGATGGCCAGGCCTGCTTCTCACCTGATCTGATTAGGGTATTCTGGCTTATAGTCCATGACTATAGTGAGGAGCTAGTGAATTGACCCTACTGCCTGCCTAGACCCTAGCTTGCTGCCTGAGGCAGCTAGTAAAGGGAATCTCATTTCAAAGAGATGGGAGCTAGATACAGAGATGGTGCTAGGGGCCCTATTATTCTATAGATTTGCTATTTCTCATTCTACTAGCTATGGTTGGTAGGCCTAGATAGTTCTAGAAGCTTCTAGAATTACTAGGCTAGCATGAGTTGAATATATTTTTTCTACTTCACTATACATATGTATATATTATTATAGAATGTTTCACTAGATCTAGATGACCTCACCATATATATATATATATATATATTCAACCCAGCCAAATCAGCTAGCCTAGTCAGGCTGAATCAACTAGTCTAGACATTCTGCCTTAGGACCTCTCATAGCTGAATCACTAAGCCTAATCATCTAGTAGATACCCTGCAAAGGGACCTCTCACAGCCGAACCAGCAAGCCTAGTCATCTAGTAGATACCCTGCAAAGGGACCTCTCATAGCCAAATCACCAAGCCTAATTAACTAGCCTAGATACCTATCGCAGTTGAATCACTATGCCTAATTAACTAGACTAGACCTTCTGCTTAGGGACCTCTTACAGCTGAATTAGCCTAATTAACTAGACTAGGGACCTCTGTCTAACTTTTAAAATATATATATATCTCTTCTACCTTACCTTAACCTAGTAGCTTTAGATATATATATATCTTCTATCCCTACTAGATTAATTCTAGTAACTAGATCTAATTACTATCTAGCCTACTAGGCCTAGTAGTATCACCTCTACCTACTATTTATCTCTACTAGTCTACTATATAAAATCTATGAAATATTCACTTCTATGAATTTTTATAAATTCTAGGCTTAATATTACTAGGCATGCCATATATTACTTAACTAGTTAAAATTAGCTCTATTCACTAAAAATAATTATAATTAGTCAGCAGGTAATAAATTTCAAAGTATCTTTTAAGAATTTTTAAAAAATCAGGAATCATGCTTATATAATTAGACTATTATTATTCTATAGCTTAAAGTACCTACTATTCACTAAAAATAATTAGAATTAGTTATCTAGTACTAGACTCTTAGAGAATACTAGAAATTATTTTTCTTATAGATTCTGCCTGAATTCTAAGGCCCTACTAGGCTAATAGACACCTCAGGCACTAATCTATACTAGATGGTGGCCTAAAAGGGTATAGGCTTCCCGCAGATAGTAGTCTTGGCAGACCCCAACAAAAAATTCGACCTTACACCTACCCCCCTAGTTTAACCACCTTCCTAGTGATTAATCTAGAATCTAATATTAGAATCTAATAGACTAGCTAGTTAGAATTATAAATTATTTTAAATCATTCAAAAATATTAAGATTTGACTAAGTTGAGGGGGGGTACTGAGTTACCCTGTGTACCCCCCCCCTTGCTAACCCTAGAATTTGTATGAGTACCCCCCCGGGTACTGGGCCATTATAATGTTAGGTCCACTAAGTAATTATAAGTGCTCAGTCTAACATCCTAGCTACTATGTGTCATGAAAACTTCCTCATGAGAGACTATGAAAATAATTTTAATTAAAGGTGGCTAAATAATATCAGGAAGGCAAGACCAGAAAAATTAATTTACCTAAAGATAACCCTAAGGCGATAAACATCACTGTCCAGCATTTATATGGGCAAAGCTATAAAGACACAAGGCTAAATTTAGAAGACTATAGGGAGGATTATGCCCTATTAAACCTAAAAGTGTATGCAATCACTAATAAATACTATATCACCTCACTTAAAGAGTGCGTGAAAGCTGAATTTAAGGATTAGGCTTGGAGATTATAGTGTACAGAGCCCTGGCAGTGTACTGTGGAAGAGATCTAGGAAAATAACAAATTCTCTAGGCTCTATCTTATTGTTAAGAAGCAAGTAGCAGACTATATTAATTGAATGCTTAAGGATGATTAGCTGCCATTAATTAATATAGGGATGAAACTTAGGAGATTTTCTGCAGCTTTTCTTCACAACATTGTTAATAAGAAGAATCATATACTCTATGCACTACGCGATGCGAAAATGAAGTAGGAGCTTAATATAATTAGTCTAAAAAAAAAAGATCAAGGGCTATAAATTACTATTAAGCAGACTAAATATACCATTGAGCAGCTTAGGAATGGGATGGCTGCTAATACCTATAAGTCAGATGGAAGCATTAAATTTTGAATCAAGTGTCTACTAATAAGAACTATACTATCTTAGATACTCCTCTTATAATCCTAATCTCCATCAGAACCTATAAAGGTTCAGTCATATTGCTAGGGTGCTAGTCCACATCTAAGTAATAATACTTTATTAAAAGTCTATTAGAGTAGAAATCCTGGTAATATACTATATAATAATTAAATAGCCAGAAATCTAAGCAAGGTGCGAGTTCACCCAGGTATGAAACGCATGTTTTGCTGAAGGCCAAAGTCATTTTGTCTAAAGGCAGAAATAGGGCCTATTTCTCAGCTTACTATAACAACAGACACATGGGGGATAGGAATTAAGAATATACATTGATAAGGCAGGCAAAATGTGGCTGACAAGTCAGTGCCTAAACAACAGCCAACCCCTCCATTAGTCGCTGTGGCAAACTTACAAAAGCCAACCATAAGCTGTAGGGGCTATTACGAGTGTTATCCAGCAATTATATGTGACCAGAATTCTGCTCTGCTGCAAAATATTCTCTTATGCAGTGGAATTTCTGTGCCCCAGGCATTATTGACTAGTGAAGGAGACTGTGATATTCATATTATGTACTCTAGTCTTGGAGAATATATATTATAGGCGTAGCTGGGTGCTGGATGTGGGTACTGGCTATTCCCTGTTTCCTTTCCTTTCAAGGTCGAGACCCCTAAGTGGATCCAGGACTTTAAACTGCCTAACACTAGTGTTAGTGTTCAACTTGTCCTCATCACAGTGTGGACCCCTCACTATTCTAAAACAGCTCTGGCTTAGCAAGCCACATTGCGCTGGCCTTATCTCTAGTTTAATAGTTACAAGGGCTGCTACTACAATAGTTAATTAGGAGCAGAGTATAAAAGAAATAAACAGAATATAATTTATAAGACCTATTTCACTGAACAGTTGCTCTTTCTTTACTCTAGTAAAGTTTTATCTTAATCTATCTTTAAGATACTCTTTTAGATATTTAATAATTTCATCCCTTTTGCCTACTATCCACTAGCTAGGAGAGTTATGCAGAGGCCCTATTACTGGAGTAGAGATGAAATTGCAGCCCTATTACTATTCATGGAGGCAGAAATGAGGGGTCTTTCATAGGCCTAGAAAGCTTGCCTTTAGAGGGAAAGGTTCAGGATTAGCTACCCTAAAGCATCACTGCAATAATAATACTAGTGTCTTAGATACAGCCTACAGTAGATAAGGGAGGATGATGAGGTTTAAGGGCTTACTATTGCCCTAATAAATGTCAGAGTTAGTAAGGGCAGTGAGGTTCCTATATTAGATGGTATAATGCTCTGCATTTATACTGATTACTATACATATAATTTACTAAACAAATATTAGTAGTAGTGATGATAATATAATAAAACCATGCTACACTCTTCCTATATAAGTATTATGATCATAGAGTAGCTATAAGTATAGTACATTATTAGGAAGGATGTGGGGAATTTTATAGTTAAGACCTAAAAAAGGTGTACATTGCCTATAGGAGGATTAGCTTTTTATATAATAGAAAGGATAATAGAGAATAATTAGTTAAGTTTAAATATAGTACTCTTATTTTTAATATTAGATTTACCCTCTATTATCTAGAGATTATTCTAAGCATTAAGTACTTCTAATTCTTAGTTACTTAGAGTTCTTAGAATCTCCTATATCCTAAAAGTGATGTTAGTTATAGAGCTATAGTTAATCTAGGTAAAGGGTGATAGGGTGAAGTAATAGAGACTTAAAAGAATAACTATAACTTTACTAATAATCTCTTATAACTCTTTAAGTAGTTAGTAGTAAGCTTAGTAGAAATAATTTCTACTATAATACTAGCTAATTTCTTATATTAAGTCTATCTTATACTTACTAGTAGTATACACCTTTTACTTACATCTTATTATTATATATATATATTTTAGATAGTAATATCTTTAGGAGACTAGTCCTTTCCTTTCTTAAATGCTATCTAACTCTTTACTAAGTAATATATATACTATTACACCTAATATATAGCTTTCTTACACCTTACCTTTAAGTATTAAATATAGTATACCACCTTAAAACCCTTTAGGATTGTTAAAGCTAGCCTATATCTAAGAAGTTATTGCAGGTCACTAGCATCATAGTAGTGTTATACTCTTAGATTATTATATATAAATCATAGTAGTCCTAGCCAGACATAAACTATGGGTTAGATACTTAAAATCATAGTATCTAATTAGGCAGATAGTTGAGGGTTAGTTTTCTTAAACAGCAAAATTTAGGGATGAGAGTTATAATAGGAGAGAGACCTGCTGAACTTTGTAAGCTCTAATTGTTAGTTAGTCAGAAAAAGGAGATGGTAAACAGTATCATCTCAGGTAGCCAATTCATAAGGGCCATTAATAAGGCTAGCTGACAGAATATGTTACACTTGATTGCAAAAATGGCGCCTGGGTCTTATACTCTTTAATTATTATTAATACCCCTGTGCCAAGATCTACTAAACTACTTTTATTATTCTTCTAAAGACCACTATTTGCAATATATCTATATTATATTTTATAAATATATCTCTAACCATTCTAATTTACAGTATCTTGTACTAGGAATATACATGACTTAATATTTTCCTATTTCCCCAGCCCTGGCTGGATGATCTTCCCGCAGAACTGGTCGATCATCCTTATGCAGCGACAGAGATGGCGCCTAACCTTGCTGCATCGAACCTTAGCATTTATCTATGATATGATTATCAGCAATGAGCTTACTGCCCCCAGATGGCTGAGGCTGCTGGCTGCAATGAGCGTACAACGGCTTCACTCTAACATGCGCCCCTATTTGGTGCCCTGTTATCCCCCCTCCTTAACGTTTTGTTTTGTCCCCAAAACATCAAAAAGGTGAGTGACCCCACACTTATATTGTCATTTTCCTTTCCTTTTTCACACGTCTTTTCCTGCTGGCAACCTCTTTCCAGAAGCATCAATAAAACAGTCTCGCAAAAAGCATTGCCGAGCAAGTTTTCATAATCGTATACCCTTGTGCCCGTCGTGTTCATCTTGACAAAACTTCCATAAAATCCGAATACAGTTTAGCATCATCTGGGGGAAGCTCAACAAAAGCTCAAAGATAATGAGGAGCACATCGAAGAGGAGTTGAATCACCCATTACTCTTCTTTCTGCCCGGCTCAAACATTATTACAAGCAGAACATCTATTTTAGGGTTTTGCTGGTGTTTTTATCACTCTCGATATAAAAGAAATTGAAGAACTCAAAAAACCTAAAGAGGATAAACAAAAACAGAACATCACAGAAAATACACATGTATAAAGGAGATTATTTGTGTTTTTGGACATAAAGAGAACCGACTCCGACTGATAGTGCTCGGATGGCTAAAGGCAAACGTTTACCTTGATATTACCACTGCACGAACATATCCGGATATAGAGTGGATCCCTCTTTTCGGATCATCACCATAAAGTAAATGGCAATTGTTGGCTTGGTCCCAGGCGGCCAATTGGCTTCGCGGCACTTAGTCTGGGAACATATATCCAGACACTCTGCGAATGATTTTGCAGCACGAGCGTTCCTTTCGCTTCCCACGCCTACTGTATCACAGGTTATCTGGTACCTGGTCCCTCCAATTGTTATCTGATGGAAGTTTTTGCCTGGACACAGCGAGTAGTAATCGAGGGGTAAGCAGTATTTCAGCTTGCTCTCTACCGCTTCTTTCTCCTGCTGCATCTTCGCCTTTGCAGCCTCCGCAGCAACCAGGTTGGCCTGGCAAGTTGATTGTTGTTGTTGGAGTTGACTCTTTGCAGCTTCCGCTGTAGCTTGCTCCCCCTGGCAGGTGTTAAGCATGGCTTCTGTAGCAAGCTTTTCCTGCTGAAGTTGTGCCTTTCCAACCTCACAAGCGGCCTGGTTCGCTTCACATGAGCGAAATCTACTGTCTGCCGACAGTGTGTCTTGCTGGGCCTGAGACTTTCCCAGTTCAGCAGCGGCCTTATCGGAGTGGCAAGTGTTGAGCTTGCTTACTGCGGCTGCTTTGTCCGCCTGGCAAGAGTTCAGAGTGCTTTCTGCAGCGAGCTTCTCCTGCTGACATCTCGCCTTTGCCGTCTCCACGGATGCCTTGTCGGATTGGCATGAGTTGATAAAACTCTGCGCTGTCGCTTTCTCAACATGGCAGGTGTTAAGCATATTTTCAGCCGCCAACTTCTCCTGCTCCATTCTGGTCTTTTCAATCTCACACTCCTTCTCGCGTTCAGGATATTTCTTCTTCTGCAGCTGCATGTACAGAAACCCCAACCCCTTCGAGGGTATGATATGGCCACTCGTGTCAGAGGAAATCCAGCAGGTCTTCTGCTTGGAACCCAAATGCTGCCAGTACATCCATTGGCCGGCAAGCAATATCGAGCGCATTCATCGGGGGTATCCGCTTTTCAATGCTTTGCGCGTCGTATTCGTATGCGTACGAATCACAATGGTAGGTGAGAATAATATCGGCGTCGATTGTCTTCTGCTGCTTGTGGAGAGAAGGGCAGATGCTGGCGAAATCTTGTTCGGCGTTGGCGATTGTGATTGCTAGAAGTAGCAAGGACAGTATAAATGCTTGAATCTCCATGGTGTGAGGATATAGTGGAGTGACAGTGATAATTCAAGAAAGTTGGGTTTCCTGGTATAAAATCATTCCGTCTATCAAATATTTGATTTAAATATATATAACCGCTATGCAATCTAAAGGACGCGCAAGCTGGCGAGCTGTAGGGTCTAGGTTGACACCCATATGATCCTCTTCCTCAACATAAGTGACGTGTATGTGTGTTGAGTATTCCATGCCCCACACTGATGGCGAGTACTGTACATTAATGTGCTGTAACGACAACTCAATCCTCAGCCACGTACATAAACAGGTGGGTAGAATGCACTTCTGTAATCCAGCCAGCCAGAACCTGCTGATCAACATGGCTTATGATAGGATCCAAAAGCTGAGAAGCTAGTAGGGAATACTCAACATGGTTTGAATGTGGCTGGCTGATGGAATTGGAAAGTAATAGGAATGCGACCACAGGGATGATTTGGGTTTGGTGGCGGTCATATTGCTGCTGTCCGCAGTAAGGGGGACAGCTCTGAATTGAACATCTGTCGGTTTGTTTTGAAATCCTTCATGGGGTGTGAAGTTCTGCGAAAATTGTATTCGAATATCCACTAAGAATGTGCAGTATTGCAGTGCTGTACTACTCCATACTCAATGGGATACTGGTCCGTGGCCACATTCTACGTGGTTTAACCTGTCCCATAAAATTTGCCTTTTTGCCTTATTGCAAATAGAGCTGGTGCACGGCTCATCGATTGCTGATCCTCTCTTCGCTTCCTTGCTCATCCTGACTTCGGAAATACTGTGAGAGTGGGCATGGTAGCTGCGAATCAAAAATTAACCTCCACTTAAGAATCTGTCCAGCCCCTTGTTTTCGTTGCTTTTCTTGTTCAGACTCGTAATGGCGTCGAAATATCTGACAACAAGACAACTGAGAGATCCGATGTGTCCTAAAAAGGTATAGCTTCGGGGTATCTGAGGAGTGACGTGGCCTGCAGAGACTCGAGGCCCCTTGCCGTATAGAATTAGACCTATGCACACAACAACAATACCATACCCACAATCTAACAATTAAGAGTCTCACTACCCTCACCCTTTTGAAAATCCTCGCTACCCAGAAAAATCAGCATGCCAAGAAGACGAGAGTTCGGATTTAAATTCCTCAAGAGTAGTGTAATTAATAAACAATCTGAGCTGAAGGGGTACTTTGGATCAAGTGGAAGAAGAGATGAACCTAAAAAGAAATCCTTTTGGGTGGTCGAGAAGATCCAACAGCAACCCCCGCTCGGCTTGCTGTTGGCCTTACTGCGGCTTTTACAGGATCTCAACCACGTTAGATGTAATGTACAAAGGGAACTGCTGTTCTTCCTCTCACAGTTCGCGCAATGGGCGTAACTTAATTGACCACAGTGGCTTTTCCAAGTGGAGGGAATAGGTCTGGAAGAGTTGATACATGGCTTCGTGCCATGTAAAATGCACGAATATCCGAATAGCATAGGTCAGAAAAGGGCTATAGCTCTTTCAGTGTCCATGTCCTATGCTTCCGGATCAAGCTGAGTTTATTAACCATACAAATTGAGACATGTGGTATGTTAATCTTGCGCTCAAAGTCTAAATGTTCCCTCTTCTGGAAGGTCAACCAAAGAATCTTATGGTTATTGAGACGAGACCTCTATACGATGATGGAGCTTGGTGAAGACAATGGCTCTACCATGAAAATTGGAAGATATGCATTTTACTGGGAGTAGTGAGGCGCCAGAACAGAAAATATATACCACTTGAAGCCTCTTCTATTCAATTCCTCAGGACTGTTGAACATTTCCCCCAGGATTTGTGCATTATCTTGGATATCAACCTTCAATGCTGTCTCTTTCACAATGCAGAGGCTCCAGGCCGTCTTGACAATCAGTCTGAGCGTCGACCATATCACTGCTCAGAGGTCCAGTTTCCGCGACATCACTCACCGGGCTCTCCCATCCTTGACGCTGCTCCTTGTAACAGTTCAGGAATAATCAAAATGGAATAATAGACTTGGCTAAATACTTGCAGTTTTAACAGCCTCAATAGGATTACCTGCATATACGAGTCAATCAGCCGCCAGACTTTCGAGGCTATACAGTCCGTTCTTTCGGAACGAGGTTTGTAGGCTCTGTTTGCATTGCTTGATTTGCTTCACCCGGCTCAGGTTTGGTCCATGTTTGAATCCCTCAAGGCGGAGGACTATGCCTAGACTTTCGTATGCTTGATCGAGACTTGTACAACACTCCGAACACTGCAGCTGAAAGGAAGTATCTCATTTCTCCTGGCCGTCACAGGCCACGGCTGTCTAAGATAGCCATTACGGTCGACTTGTCTCATATGTATATGTGCCTATGATATAAGGGTTTGGCGATAGCCAGAGAAATCAAAGGACAAATCAAACAATGAATCCAGCGAGCGGATCAAGAAGTGCAGAGTGATTTGCTGATTTGCTCAGCATTCCTTTCCATAGCCGCGTCCGAGCGATTTCCATTCAAGAGGGTTTGGAAGCCACTAGGTCGACTGAGGAGCTCGCGAGGCGAGCCTGTTTCAATAAGACTACCGTCTTCCATCACAATCACTCTGTCAAAATCAAGGACTGTCTCTAGTCGATGAGTAATTGCCACAACAGTATGGTGTTTAAAGTGGCACCGAATGATGTCCTGCATCAGTTCATCTGTCTTGGAATCAATTCTGACAACAGGAATGCACGTTAGCAATTGGATAGTATATCTTGAAGGGGACATCACCCACGAGCTCGTGCATTCATCCAAAACTACGATATGACCATCCCTCAGCATTGCTCTGGCCATGCAAAGTAATTGTCGCTGGCCGTGAGAAAAGAATTCGTCGGAATAGATCATGTCCAGTCCTCCTTGGTCATTTATCAGCTCCCACAGGCCTGTCCGCTGCAACGCCAGTGTGATACTTTCATCAGAACGTTTCCTAAATGGGTCGACATTTTCGCGAATACTGCTATGTTGCATTAGACAGGCGTCCTGAGGCAGAGCAATAATGGATGACCGAAGCTGTTCGTGAGGGATGCTCGAGATGTCAATCCCGCCAATTTGGATTGAGCCCTGCGATAATTCTATCAGACGGAAGATTGTCGATACCAAGGTACTCTTTCCACTGCGCGATGTTAGGCTGAGGTGTCCCATTTCTCGCATCAAAAGACCGGACCAACCTTCCAGAACGCCCGCAGACAGCGACCTTTTCCCCTCGTGCAAAGGTAAATGAAAAATTCTTGATCGCAGGTGTTGGCGGGTTCCTTGGCTCTCATAATTAGCTTAGTGTTTGGGTTAGAATCCAAAGGCATCTCACATGTACTGTGCCCAAACGGCGTTGAACTGAATTGGCCCTTGGAGCTTGCAATCTCTTTTAACCAAACTTGTCCCGTCTCGGGGATGCTCAGACCCCGTTTCTTCGATGAAGTGCTTCACACGGGAAATAGCGCCCAGTGACACTTCAAGACCGGTCCAGTAGGTAACGAGCATCTTGACCGAACTGCCGAGCGAAATGGTATTGACCAAAGCGAGGCCCATAGAGCTCGGTGAGACCTGTCCCATTGTGCCGACCCCAATGCCCATGAGAACAACCGCGAATCCGGCAAGTACCAGATCCAGTGTTACCGTCAACCATCTTTGAGTCGTGAGAAGCAAATAAAACGGCTTTTGGGACTCGCAGAGATTGTGATTATGGATTTCGCGGTGTTTGTTTTGTAGACCAAAGGCGCGAATCGTCACTAGGCCGGTCATTGTTTCTAGGAGATTGGAAAAGAGTGGAGCTCGTGATTCAATGTCCATGACTCGGAGCCGTTGTGAGGTCTTGGTGCAGAAAGCTTTCAGCACCCAGAATACCCCGATGTAAATAGGTAGCGCCGCGGTCATGTACTTGACATTGACGCATACAACAACTAATTGCGCCAAACACATGAAAAGCGCTGAGTGCATATGGAAGTATAAGTTAGTCGTCTCCCGGGTTAGAGCATCGTGAGATACTTACCGAAGCAAGCGAGAAGTAGCATAATGGGGAGTTCCGAGTCTATTAACTCGAGATCTTGACTGAAACTGTATATGCGGCGCAGATCAGTAGATGTTACCTAGTTTTGACCGTTCACAGTTGTGCCCTACTAATTATATGTCCTGCCCGAGTCTGTAGATGTGAAAAAAGAGATTGGAGCACTATTGTTCCAAGGTTAGATATGCCGCAATCGCAATCCGAATGTTCTGACTTACTCGAGGACAGTTCGCAAAAGCTTGTGGTGTGTAGTAGCCATCACCTTCTGCATGATGCCGTGCAAAAGAAGCCTGTCTTCATTTTAGCACTGGACCACAGTCAACGTGGTCTACCATGAACCTACCAAAGACAGACTAGAAAGAATATCATTGCGAGAATCGCCCAAAGCCAGTAGACACCCACGCGCATGTGCAGATTGCGAAAGGGCTCCTGGTCGTTATCCTCTGCCCACCATTTGACCCAGATACCTGATGAATGTTAGCATTTCCAAGGCCGCTAGGTGACGGGGAAATTACTCATGAGCGTATTCATGCAAACAACAATAGACAGGGAGCCGTAAAATCCGGCCCATGCTGGCCAGGATGCCAGATTAAAATAATATTTGAGCGCTGCGGCGCCTCCAGTAGTTGCCGCCACAGACCCATCTCCTATTTGAGATTGACTTTTTTGACCAGAAGGCTTCGCTGGCGAAGGCTCATGAGTTTGAAACGTTCGGGCTTCCCCGACTGGTCTATTTGCCACGGCAGGATTGGCAAGGCGCGCTTGCCCCTGGCTAAAACTTCCTTGCGCCGAAATTGTCCCTGAGGAGTCCAAGGCAATGATATGTTCGGCAATTGGTAACATCGAGTCTGGTAGAAATGTGTCAACCCCTGGCTTGATTCATACCCCTAGTTGATCTTATGGTCCCCTACAGGAGCTAGTAGCCATAATCAACGAAATTCCATGACGTTTGAAAAGTCCCTGAGGACCGAGAAGCCGCGTCGAAATATTCTGCACGGTCGTTGGATCGAGGCAGCTGAAGATGTCATCCAGAAGGATCAGTCTAATCTTGGAATAAACAGCGCGCGCAAGAGCCTAAATGTCGAAGCCAGTGTCAGATTTCATGATCAAAATGTGAGCCAAGTCTTGAGTGAACGTACTAGCCGGTGCTTCTGTCCTCCACTCAACGAGATTCCTTTGCTCCCTATCCTGGTTTGATCGCCGTTGCTCATTTCTGAGAGATCCTTGCTCAGATCACACGACTCAATAACAGTGTGATACCACTGCGGGTCAAAAGTCCCATCTCCTACAATGTTTTGCCGAATCGTCGCGTTCGTCAACCACGTCGTCTGGGCGCAGTAAGCGATCTCTTTTGTCTTGACTCGGAGAGTACCGGCCATTATTTCCGTTTCGCCTAGCAGTGCACTCAGAAACGTGGTTTTGCCACATCCGACTGGTCCAAAGACCATAGTTATTGCGGACTCGGGCACACGAAAGGATAAGTCATGAAGCAAAGTTTTTGCATCTTTGCTCCATGCCACAGACAGTCCCTGTGCCTCGATGCAGATGTTGGCCATCGGGGTCTTCCACTTGTCCGTGTCTTGATCTGACGGCGATGAAGCCGGTGCGACAGTCCGTGCGTCTTCTTGGCCACCCGAGCGAAGGAAACTGTCGATTTGTTTGATACAGCCGATTGCTGTTGCTACTTCACTCAAGGTTTGAATGAATTGTAGAAATGAGGCCGCAAATAGCTCCAGAAAGGCGAGTGAGGTGAACGCTCGCGCGCTGTTCAAAGTACCAATGTCGACATGGCGTGAAAGAAATGCATAAGCCGTCAATGACATAACCGGCGTCAGAAGGCGATTAAGATTTGCTGCAGTCGAGTCAATTCTTTTTCAATCTATCAGGAGGTCATGAAAAGATTGCATACCCAGAGCAGTCGCAAAGATTTGCAAAGAGCGGTACGCTCGTGAACTAATGATTTCCTTGGTGCGCAACTCGGTCAACTGAGCGAATAGCACAGGGGCGAGGCCAGACATTTTAATTCCTTTCATTGTCCCCAGCAATTCGGTCGTAACCTTGAGTCGCGTCTTAATTGCAAGAATCCAATAAGTCTGCTTCCTGCACAATGCCACGGATAGCGCCAGACCGATTATAATGCACACTGTCATTCATCCAGTTAGATCTGAGAGGCTAAAGCTGAAACTCGGACTGAATCAGGCTATCGCTTACCTACGGAAACCAGGACAGGTACAGCATCAGCAGCCCAGAGCTGATAGTATAGCAGCCATAGGCCCAATGTGACCTCTAGAAATGATCCCCAAGTATCATGGAAAAACTGAAGCCCAGCTGCAATACGCTCAATCTGGATACCCATGGCTGTCATTGCACTGGCTTCATTCTGAGAGGTAGCAGAAAGAGTTATGGCTTTGTCAAAGATCATGGACACGAGGCTGCTACGGAACATGGCGAGCAGCCGACAGGACTTGTGCTGAGCTTGGGCAGTGGAGATCTGGACGAGGTGTCAGTAACTGCCCATCATAAGAAAACGAGAGTCTTACTGCCAAGCCGACATAGACGATTGCAAAAGCGGCGACCAACGCAATGCCTCGACTCTGGGAATTAGCGGATTCTGGAGTTGCGAGCAGAATGACCGCTCGGCGGATTATATACGGCTGAGCCAACGTAAACCCAGCTTGTGCCAAACGCGGAATCACACCAGCCAGAAGTTCTCTATAAAAAGACTTGCACAAAAACAGACCCAGTGACTGATTGTCATGACGCGTCGCAGCCAGAACTGTCAATATTAGCACAGATCAAAACAAGTCCCAAACCCAGCAAGGATGGAGGGAACCTACATCTTTCGTACATGGTGGATGGGCACTGGCTGGGGCCTTGATCTGGGGCCATGAGTCGTTCTACGGGGAAAAGGTCACTCATGGTTAATGGCTTCCTGGCCCCGACAAACAGCAAACAGTTCAGCCATGCAAGAAGAGCACGACTAAAAGGTCCCGCTGTCGTTTCGGGGGACTTTTCCAGGAATTGGGGTAAGACCCATGGTCGTTTCTCTATAGCCTCCAGAACGAGCACGACAACCCGAGACCCCATGCAAATGATGAACACGATCGGAATTCCTTTGAGCCCATGAATCATAAACAGAGACCGAGAGCGAGGAATGTCAAGCAAGAGGCTGAAAAAGAAATATAGACATATTGTTTTCGAAGGGCGAACACTCTGGAAATGTTCTCGATGTGACTGATACGCCAACCCAATGGCAACCACAGCGGCGAGGCTGGCGGCTGCTAAGGATGCATGGGTTTTGGGGGTGATCGGAATGGCCCAGAAGGCCACGAGGATGATTTGCAGAAGGACGTGTACCACATGGGCGGTCAACTTACCGATGACTATCCAGCCAGTCCTGAGCTTGACTACTTGTTGACGTGAATAAAACAAAGTTGCCGCTATAACAGGAATGAAGAAGGCAGATAGTACAATCGAGAAAAAGACTTCCTCAAACAGAAGCGTAAAGTCGAAGTCATGCGCGCAATTGTTGACCGCAGGTCCAAATCGATCCTCGTCTGTAATGTAGCACATATCGCGAGAGCGTAAGTGAACTGTGTGAAAGTGTTTCTTGCATTTAGAGACACATGGCGAGGCGATGGAAAAACCTTTGTCGGCTGGACATACTGACCGCGTGGATAGTCACACCCGCTGTCGGATTCGAATTTGATACCACAGAAGATCAGCATAACAGATCTGGACCTGACATATTGGCCCACCTGGCTTTGTTTTTATTGGCAATAATAGTCCTTAGTACTCCATAGTGCATACTTCGCGATAGTAAAAACTAAACAAACTTCACGCGACTAGTATCTAGTATCCATTTCGGGGAAAGCAATGGCTCCACCTGCTTCTGTGGGGCCGTAAATAAGGTACAGCATAACCTAGTTATAACGAGACAATTCAGACAAGCTAAAATTCTCGTTATCCCTTAGAGTGATGCCGCGGTGTGCAATTTAGCGTGGAATCAACTGTCTAGGCTGATTGGTCAAAATATTAATACAAAGGGTAAAATACACAGATCTCTGCCTTGTGACCAATCAGCTTAGATGCATGGATTCCACGCTAAGTAATATTCCAGAACCACGCAAGGCACGTTTCAAAGTCCCAGTTGATTGCTCTTTGGAGCTGCGTCCACATCTCCTCTCCCTTTTAATTTGTTCACCGTGTGGCTGATTCGTAGAAGAGATTTTTTGGATAAACGACAGCGGTGTCACTAGGTCTTAGCCCAGGCGATTTGTCTTTAAAAGAGCTTTCGATTGAGAACCAGTTACGAATCATAGCGAACAGCTAGCTACTGGATGTGATTCGACGTATACAAAGTATAGTTAGACCAGTGGGCCCGTTGATAGCAGAAGAAGATAGGATATACCGCAACTTTGGGGAAGAGTTATGATGGTCGATCATTAGGGCACATATGAAGGTTGAGACCTCAGTGTTTTCGTTCACAGTGTCATCATACGGTTTTTGAAGGGCCATAGATAAAGGCAATTTCTACACAGTACACCACCAGCCTCGGGTGGACCGCCTCCTGCGCTAGTTTGCCCAGCCGCTGTAGGACCGCGATCTTCTTATGGGCTGGAGACCGTCCGGTGTCATCCTGGCCACAGTCCTTGAGCGATACGCAATCGGTCCATCTGTACCATGTACGCTGAATAAAACTAGAAACTTAAGGAAGCAGGCTTCGATACTTGCCGCCGTACGCAGGCTGAACACTTGATTATGCCCATGAGAGCTGTGATAGACATTTTTGGGTACTAAGCCAATGATCGTTGGGAAATAACGCTTTCTCCTAGTAGGAGAACAGCATTGCTCCTATTTGTTCACTAGCTCCGTTCTCCATCCTGTGATCGAACCACTAGAGTATCCATCAATCCACTGCATCAAAATTCAAAGGAATGGGCAATGGTACGCCTTTCAACATGTAAACTGGAGTGACAGGAGTGGGACCAAGATATATAACTAAGGCCAGCGAATAAGTTTACATAACCGCCCGCCAGACGCACCGAGTCCAAGCAGGGCATCATCACAAGGGAAATCTAGAAAACCCAGGATCCTTAGTAATATGCAGAACGAGGCATGTTGTGGAAGCACGAGCTGGACTGGTGGGAGGTGCTGACAGAACTCCACGGATGTAGACGCCTAACACAGTGGAATGCTCCACTTCGGTCCCGAAATTTGGATAAGGAGTGGAGTTTATGGCGAGGCGGCTTGGACATCCGAGGCGCTTTTCGTCTCGTACCCATCTAACATCCTTGTTCGAATTTCGGTTCCTTGTACCTTAACGACGCGCGCCTTCCGAAAATGACGCAGCAGGAGGAAAATAAAAGGGCGAAGAGGCGCAGACCAATTCAGCTCTCTATTTCAGAAGTTTCCGCAGCAAGTGGACCGACATAAAATTGGCAATGCACGCGAACAATCTCCTCCAAGCAACGGCATCCAATCAGGTGTGTAAAGCGTTTGGCATCAAAGCCTCCCCCCATACACACATTGTCCAGCTGGCGAAGAATGCCGGCTTTGAGTCCCTCTTCATCGATTTGGAACACGCGTGGTTATCCCTGGAACAGACCACTACTCTTTGCCATGTTGGACTTCTAGCTGGCATCAGTCCGTTCGTCCGTGTGCCTCACCAGTGCGGTAACGGTTTCGTCCAACGGGTCCTGGATGTAGGGGCCTTGGGCGTTATTTTCCCGCATATCCAGTCCGCTAGTCTGTAAACTTTATTTCCGTTGGCTGATTCAGATATTGACGATTCCCTTTAGAAGACGCGAAAGTCGCCGTCCGCATCTGTAAATACCCACCCCAGGGGTGCCGATCGATGACCGGTCAACTCCCACAGTTCGACCTCCACGGAATTCCAGTGGACGAAATAATCCGTCAGGCCAATCAGTCAGCATCCACTGTATTCGCAATGATCGAGAGCGCTGATGCTGCGAAGCGAGCAGATGAGATTACCGCAGTCGAAGGCGGGGATGTTGTCCGGGGTTGGGTCTTTAGATCTGTCGATCGATCTCGGGGTACCCTGGCAGTTTAAGCGCGAAGAGTATCGCACTGCGATTGAGAAGGTCAGCCAGGCATGCGAGCCCATGGCAAGATCTTTGGACTCGCAGGTATCTATGACGATCCTGCCACTCAAGACTGGGTTATCAATGAGCTGGGCTGCAGATTCATGCTCGTTCAGCAGGACACATCATTAATTTCAGGTGGAGCCCGTAAGGCTGCTGCGGCGGTGCCCTCAGTCCGCTCCTGACGGGACTACACCTTGTATATACTATATTCCTTTCATATAGAACCCTCGGAATGGTCGCATGTACCAAGGCTCCGCCAAGATTCAAAGACCTGCTTCCTTTCTTCTACCAGTAGTTGCATGTGAAAATAAGCAGTCTCAGTGACCCAATGCGTCTTCCCGCATCATATTTCGCGTCAATATCGTCAAATCCATTGCAACGACACTCTAGGCCACTGACTCTCTTTGGTGCAATGCGGCATGGAAGGGCCTGCAACTCGATATATATGTCCAAGGGTAAAACTATTTGATTGGTGAACCGACCATAGATTGTAATGGAGCCTAGCTTGCGGTTGCCTCGATTTCTGAGGTAGGGAAATACCTTTTCAATAGTCCGTCAACCTTTTATTCGGCGTGGCAGGTCTTGATCTCAACAGTTCGCTAATTTTCGGCGCCTATCGGCATAAGGAGTGCAAAATGTGACCAAGCATAGATATTTATTCCCAGGTATTAAACCACGTGATAAAACCCTTTTATTAAGAGTAGTTTATTCTATATCTAATGTAGCCGGCGCCTCTTAATCCTATGGGCCTTTATATTTACTAAGCATCTTAATTACTTTAGGAGCGCTCCTAGAGCGATCTCGGGTCAGTTACGTGAAGCCCTCAAAAGCGGCGGGGTATATAATAGGAAACCCCATCAATCTCGCAGAATAATTGTTCCAGTTATGCACTACGGAGTAGATCTGTAGATCTGCCAAAGTCAATTGGAAACTATTCATCTGTTTCGTACCTGTATTACTGAAAAGAAAACAGAGAATTACACATGGTTTGCATTGCTTACCATGCGGATCGCCAGCTGATCTACTGCATGAAGATTTCGATAGTTAGACGCCCAGATGGGAGATCTGCCAATTAATTACACGGTTTACGAATACAACTGACGATGAGGAGGTGGTAGACCAAAAAAATTTTCAAAGGCTATTAAAGCAGGTACCTCGAAAGGTCAAGTTGCTAAGTTCCCAAATCGAAAGACATACCCATTCATGTGTCCATCAACAGCCATCTCCACGGTCGACATCATGCCCTACCTGAAATCTACCACGTCGGAGCCTTTGGCCGAAGACGCAGACTACCGGCAGAAAGTACCCAAGGATGATGTTATCACGTTGCTAGATCAAGTTGCACGACAACACCCTCATCGCGATGCCGTGGTCTCGCAGCACCAGAAAGGCCTCCTCGGCATCGGGACTGTTCGATGGTCCTTTGCTCAACTGCAAGAAGGCAGTATTAGACTAGCGGCGCGCCTGTCTGCACTCGGAATTTATCATGGTGCCCGAGTTGCTGCTTTCATTCTAAATGAGGCCGAATGGGCCCTTGTCTTCCTCGCAACGGTCAGATTGGGAGCCCAGTTCGTTCCTTTGGACCCGCGTGTACTGGCCCGGGAAGAGGATGCGCGATTCTTTTTGGACAACGTCGAAGCGCGGTACATCTTCGTATCTAACAAGGACATGTCGAATGCGATTGATAAAATCTTTGCTCAGAATCTTGATCGGCTTATGTTCAAGTGCGTCGTGTCCGTTGCCAGTGGCACTGATGCGGCCCCAGGATGGACTACACTGGCTCAGGTAATGGAAACTGTGCCCACATCATCGCCTCCCAAAGTGTCTCTAATTGCAAACGATGTCATCTTGTTGCTGTGCACTAGCGGCACTACCTCTCGCCCCAAAGTGTGTCCTCACACATCAATCACCATCACGACTCCCGCACTTGCCCTGGCTGACCACTGGGATATCACGCCAAGTCAAGCCCTTTGTCAACATCTGCCTTCTTTCCATGTGTTTAGTGTGGTGATGACATTGGCTTTCTTGCTGTCTGGTGCCACAGTGGTCTTTCCCAGTGCCTCATTTGATCCCGCAGCGTCGTTCGACGTGATCAAGTCAAACTCAAAAACACACGTGCCATGTGTCCCGTCTATGGTGCAAGCTCTGAATGTGTACGCGGCGTCTCAAGAGCAACCCTCGGCTGTGCCGTATCACATCATTCTCGGCGGGGCTTCTATTGCTCCAGAGGTGGTGGAGATATGCAGGTCCTTGGGAGCAAAGCGAGTAACTGCCGGGTACGGTATGACTGAGGGCGTGGCAACATTGATGAATGCGATAGAATCGACCACGTCAGACATTACAGACGGCACTGTGTGTCTTGGGAAGGCTATCGCAGCCGCAAGAATGCGCATTTGCCGGCCTGGAAGCATGGAAATTGTCCACCGCGGGGAGATTGGCGAACTACATCAAGGAGGCCCTCCCATCATCTCAGGCTATTTGAATGCCAGCCCCGAGACGAATGGCTGCTTTTACAACGCGGATGGCGTTGACTGGTGCGTCACCGGGGACCAGGGCCACATGGACGAACAGGGTCGGGTGTACTTGCTCGGAAGATATAAAGATCTCATCATTCGTGGAGGGGAGAATATTTCTCCCATGAAGATCGAGTCCTGTTTGCTCAAGTTACCCCACATCTCGGTAAGCATTCCTCTAAAATGACCGATATTTCCATTTGCCCGCGGATTACTGACTACATTTGCAGGTGGCCTATGCTATAGGCATCCCCGATCCAGTTGCAGGAGAAGTACCCATTGCTATAGTCCAGAGTAAGGAGAGCGCTACTATGTCAGCCTCTGACATCCAGTCCGTGGTGGCTGCAGAACTAGGGCGCTCATTTGCCCCTACAATGATTCTAGACCTGAGACACGATCTTGGCAGGGAGAACTTTCCTACCACAACGTCCGGGAAGATCCAGAAGGCAACTCTTCGAGAATGGGTCATTGACTATCTGGATCAAGTGGCTATCAAGAGACTGGAATCTGGTGACATCTTGTCGGAGCTGACAGCATGTTGGTCTGCCGTGTCTGGCCTTGCCGCGGAGGAGATTGACCCAGACAGGCCAATCCGCTACTTCACCGACAGCACAATGATTATTCAGTTTATTCATATTGCGAGTCAAAAGGGGTGGAAGTTTACGTTCAAGTCCCTCACCATCCACAACACTATCCGCCAGCAGGCTCAGTTCCTCGATGAAAACGGCCTCGGCCTGGAGGCCATGCCGGTCGCGGATGCCCCTCTGTCCGTACAGATGTCCGTCAAGGACGCTTGTAAGGAGCCCATGATTGCTAAACTTCAAGAACTCGGCCTGACCTGGGACGATGTGGAGACTGTTATTCCCATGACCGATTACGCCAGCAACTTTTCTCGCGATAAATCCAGACCGACCGCATGGAACTTCCGTCTGAACTGGTCGGTAGAGAATTCTATGACTGAACCACAGCTGCTTTCCGTTGTAGATTCCTGGTTTGCACGACACCCCCTGCTGCGCTGCACTTCCATGGTATGCAACGATGATCTCGAGGTCTTTGTCGTCATGCGACATCATTCGCGATGGCTCAAACATCAAATCATTCACGGCGGTGAAGTCAAGGACATGGAAGCTGTGATCCGGTACCGACTGGGCGACCCCGAGTATGATTATGTGAATGGTGCAGGTCCACTCTTTAAGATTGCCATCTTCAAGACCGAGACACCAGCAGCCTATGGTTTCGTGATGCATATCCACCATTGTCTGTATGACGCCTTGTCATTGATCCGATGGCTCCAAGATCTAAAAACCCTCTTACAGCAGAAAGGGAACTGTACGATGCAGTTTCATGATTACGAAGAATTCGCTGCACAGTACTACGAATACCGCGGTTCCAAGTCTGCGAAAGAAGGAGTCGATTTCCACGTCTCTCGACTAAGGGGCATCTCGTCTGTCCCAAATACACTATGGCCTCCTAATGTATCGGTGAGCAAGGAGGAATCCCGTGATACTAGGGAAATTGCATCTGCGGCCCTGGCGCCGAAATCTGTGGATAAGGCTTGTGGGACGCAGGGGACCAATTGCTACATCCGCCTACCCCACCTTGCGGCGATGCAATCCCAATTCGCTGTCACCGCACCAATCATAGCCATCACTGCATGTGCACTGGTGAACATCCGGCAAACAAAGGCCGCTGAAGCAGTATTCACCAATCTTTTGTCTGGCAGGACCTGGCCGCTCGCAGAGGACGCTCAAAGCAATCACCGAGGAAACATGCTAGAGGCCGACGGCCCAACCATGACCTATACTATCAGCCGGATCCGGGTCCAAGAGGCGGAGACTGCTGTTCAGCTTTTGCAACGTGTCCAGCATGAACAAGATCAATTAGGGATTTACGCGCACACTCCACTCCACCACATCAACCGGAAACTCAGAGAGCTAGATAGCGAGGAGGGGGCCGCAGACGTGTCCTTTATAGACACCATCTATCGCCGGCAGAGCTTCGATTGGCTCCTCGAACAGTACGTCGAAAACGAGAGCGATGTAATGAAGCTCCTTCACGACGACAGCCGCAGCAATCTGGGCTTCGTGTGGTTTCCTTTCCTCAGAGATGGTAACCTGCTGCATCTGAACGTCACATACGACCATGCCCTCCTTACACCCAGCGAAGTGCACCATGTTACAGGCGACTTCATGTGCGCAGCTGCGTGGCTTTCGGATCCCGCGAACGCGCATAAATCTCTCTCCGAATGCCAATTTTCATAATATGAGGTGGCGTATCAACTGCCATCTTGATAATCAGGCTCAGCCGAGCAAGTGATTCTGGAATGAGATATCTCCCAATAGCCCTTTTTAAGTACATGTGACAGTAAATGAGGTCAGGTCCTATCTTTTCTCCTTGTGATACCGTGCAAGACCTTCTGTCGGAGCTGGATACAGTCTTTTAATGAACACCAAGGATGACTGTCTACTATGCATTGATTGATTCTACGTACCATAACTCGAAGATGACTACCACAGAGTGAGTTCATTGGAATAGAAAGGTACCCGGCCGAACAAAAGGTTGAAAAGGCGTGCTCATGTTGGGAACATCCATTGAATGGCCGAATATTTAGAAACCTAATCAGACCATAAGGGCAGTGGTTTCCTGATTAAGAGCACAATGGATCGACCTAACTGACGAGGATTGGGCTTATACGACATTCTGCTACATCAGTGATGCACACTGATTCCTCATACCGGGACTCGGTATTAAAACCGATCCATCGAGCTCCTTACCGCATCAACAAGATCACCTTATTTTGAGATAATGACTAATGGTAATACTATTTATCCTAGCAAATTATCTATTGAAAAAGGAAGCAAAACCCCCGATAGCGCATTTCGAAAATTTCATGGTCCAGACAGTCAGTGTATACGTGATGTATTACGGAGTAGTACAATTCTGCAACAATATGCTTTGAGATTATTTCCGTAACCCGTGTGTGTGGAAACTTAGTTAAGGTTCATTAGTGCGTGTCGATCTGCAAGGTGGTATTTTACCATGTTATTGTCGGCTCCGCTGGCGGACAGGATTATATACCAAGATCTGATCTGAGAATCAGTGGATCGACACTTTGAGGGTCTCAGCTGAACTATGGGATCTTTGGTGGAGTAAGTCTTCCATCTGAATCTGCGCTATTTATTCATGGTTATGTTCGTGGATGTGATAGATCTGTGGCTTATTATTACCCACTCACAAGTGAACTGTTGAGTAGTAGTTGCCTAGTCGGTCATCACTATTAGATAGATCATATTAGAGGGTCAATAGTTACTGGTAATCAATATGAAATTTCTGTGGATACATAGATAGAAGTAATGATCAGCTCTCTGAAGAACTGACAAAGCACTAGTGATTTCTGACCTTGCGCTAACTTGTGGTCTTCAGCTGTACAGAGTATGGGGCCAGAAAAACCGTCCATAACCTCTATTGGGACAATTTATACAGAGTAGTGCTATGAACTTGGCAGTCCGGATAAGGGATACAAACACGTGGAAACCAGGAGTGGAAACCCGAGGGCGAGTTGATAAGAGCCATTGAATTCCATGATGCTTTTCTTTGTGCCTTCTGAGAACTATACAACTTCACCACAACATGGGAATTCCCTCTCGATCAAGTCCTGGCCTCGCTGAGACGTGGGACCCGGGATTCGAAGCACCTACTGGGAATTTGAGCTCTTTGTTATACCAAGCCGCCGAGAAATACCGTGATCATGAAGCGGTTATCTCACTTCATCAGTGGGAACTTCCCGGCCATTCTGACAAGCCAACAGAGATTGAGGGCCCACGCAACCAACGTTTAACATATGGAGAACTGCACCTCGCGAGTTTAAAATTGGCCGGAGGTCTGTTGTCCAAAGGTGTGACCGGGGGAAGCTCTGTTGTTACAGTGCTCTTCAATCAAATCGAATGGTGCCTGGCGTTTTGGGCGACAATGCACCTTGGCTGTCGATTTGTGCCTTTGGATCCGCGCACAATCACACAGAGTGAAGAAGCTCTATACCTTCTCAGGCAGGCAAATGCAGACGTCATACTCGTGGCCTCTGATTCCTTGGCTGCTCAAGTTGATGCAATCCTGCAGAAACAAGAGAAACGAGACATTCTGCGATGTGTGGTGTCCGAAGGCTCAACCGGCCAGCTCCTGGAGGGCTGGAACATGATCACGGATGTAATGGCAAGCTCCTTGAATAGCACGGATGTGGACCCAGGCCTTGCTATGAGTCCCCAAGATACTGCAGTGATCCTGTTCAGCAGTGGAACGACTTCACGCCCCAAGGCGTGCCCTCAAACATCCGTCAATCTCAGCGCGCCCGCGGTCCAGGTGGGGCAAGCTTTCAACATGGCCCCAGGACACAGTATATGTCAACACCTCCCGAGCTTTCACATTTTTGGCATTGCGTTCAGTCTGGCCGCCTGGCTGGCTGGTGCCACTGTCGTGTTCCCCAGTCCCAGCTTCGACGCCGCGGCGAGCATTCGTGCCATTCAGCAAGGCACGAATGTTCATGCGCCCTGTGTGCCAATAATAGTCCAGGCAATTGCCGAACATCCGTCTACGCCGACGACAGGCTTCGAAACCTTGGAGTCCATCACACTGGGCGGCGCGCCATCATTCCCTAGGATCATTGAACTATGCAAAGGGCTGACGCCGAAAAGACTCTGTGTTGGGTACGGATTGACTGAAGGTGTTGTCACATTGATGAACTTGAAAGATATCAATGATTGGGAACTGGGCACAGGAGACATTTCCTCAGGTCGGGTGTGTTCCGGGTCCAAAATCAAGATTTGTGAACCAGGGAAACGGGTGCCCATCGAGTGCGGCCAGCATGGTGAGCTTCATCAAGGAGGTCTACCTGTCTTCAATGGCTACCTCGGCATAGAGAGTGAGGCATGCTACCAAGAAGGTGGTGTCAACTGGGTAGCAACTGGAGACCAGGCTTATATGGACGAAGAAGGGTACGTCTATATCTTCGGTAGATACAAAGATATCATTATCCGAGGGGGAGAGAATATTTCGCCCGCCAAGATTGAGAACTGCCTGCGCAAGGCCGAAGGAGTGAGCGTGAGTGCCAAAAATCCGGTCGTTGATGTGAATGATTGCTAATTAATCTTGAACAGGCTTATGTTATTGGAGTGCCGGATGAACTTGCCGGTGAAATCCCCATTGCTGTTGTCCAGCAAACTGGAACGTCAATTCTATCCGGAAACGAGCTCAAAGCGATGGCACTGTCTGAGCTGACCCCTGGATTCGCCCCTGCCCTGGTGCTAGATGTGCAAAGAGACCTTGCTCGGGATACGTTTCCTACCACCACGACTGGAAAAGTGCAAAAGTCGGTCCTCCGAGAATGGGTTATGGCCTATCTCGAGTCTGCTGAGAAGCCAGCCACCGAAGATGGGCCGTCTCAGCAGACACTTGAGTCACAAGTGGCTTCGATTTGGGCACACTGTTCTGGGCAGAAGCCTTCCGATATCGATTTCAATGCCTCGATCCATACAATTGCCGACAGCATGGTTCTCATCCAGTTTACGAGCCAGATTCGGAAAACACTGCAGAAAAACATTAGCATGACCGACCTTGTGAAGTTCAACACTGTCACAAGGATATCGAACTTCCTGGCTGACAAGCCTCTGCTCACTGATTGCCCAACAAGACCAAGAGTTGATCTCCATCATGAAGCGCTTGTTCCCAACACGATACATTCCCAAGGACCGAATGAGGGGATGCAATTGGCCAAGGATCAGGCGGCTCTGCATCTAGCACCGCTGGGCTTCGGGTGGGATGACGTGGAGGACATGCTTCCAGTATCCGACTGCATGAAGCTTATGACCCGAGGTGGAAGAAAAACCTCCTGGAATCACCGCCACTCCTTGGTGGTCCGGTCTTGCTCCACTACTGAGATGCTCGCTGTCTTAAGGATGTGGATTGAGCGAAATCCCATGCTGAGAACGACGCACATCACCAGCAACGAGGACTTGCAGCTCTACATCGTTATGCGTCCAAAGGATAGGTGGTTGGACCGCCAGATTGCGACGGGCAGCAGCGTGGCGACCATCCAGGAAATTCCCACATACCGATTGAACGATCCGTCATACGATCATGTCCAGATCTCTGGCCCCTTACTCAAATGCACCGTCCTGCCAGTCAAGAACAGCAACGCTACTGGCGTGGTCTTGCACATGCATCATGTCATGTTCGACGGAATGGTGATGCATCGATGGTACCAAGACCTGAACCAATTGCTTCGGGGTAATTATCTACCATCTGCTCTTCATCCTTTCCGCGACTTTTCTTTGCTCTACCACATGTATCGTGAAAGCAGAGAAGCCCGAGAGGCGGTGGAATTCCATGTAAGAGAGCTGCGAGGATTGGGCTTAATGCAAAAGCATTTCTGGCCCCAGCAACGGGCACCACGATGGTTTAAAGGGGCCGACCAGGGCTGGTGCCATGAGGACGGTTCCCCGTCTCAACCTGGAGAGCGAGTACCTTTGGATGACGACCACAGCTGCGGGACCATGGGTCTCTTCTATAAGGTTCACTTGCCGTTTATTCGTGCCTTGAAGTCAAAGTGGGAGCTCTCTCCACCTATGGTGGCCAAGGCTGCGTGTGCACTCCTCAATATCTACAAAACCGGCGCAGAGGAGGCTGTCTTCGTGAGTGATGAGTCAGGCCGGTCGTGGCCCTCCATTGGGGATAATTCCACCGTGGTTCCACCGACTGCAAGCCCGTTGGACATTGGTGGTCCAACTTTCCAAAAGACGATCAATCGAGTCCGCATACAACCCGGCGAGACAACACTGCAGTTCCTAAGACGCATGCAAAAGAAGCAACGAGATATTGATCGCTACTGCCACGCTCCCCTTGATGGTATTTGCCGCTCGCTGGAGCAAGATACCGTACACGGGGCAGCAGATGTGGCTGCAGTGCGTGATATTCTTCGGCGTCAACTTTTCGACTGGCTGCCTACGCCTCCATCAAACGAGGATGGTGAAGGAAAGTCTGTACCTTCAGCAGAGATGCTCCAAGTCTTGAGCCGATCTGATCTGGGCTTGGTCTGGTTTCCAACGCTTCTCCCCGCTGATGATCTTCTCTTGGAAGTCTCATGGGACGATGCTCAGCTAAAAGCAAGCGAGGTATATCAAGCCATAGAGGAATTCTTGTGTGCCATGGCATGGATCTCAAACCCAGCCAACTTTGATAAGCCTGTGACTGCATGCGAGTTCAATGGTCACAGGATTTGGGCGGCTCGTGAGAAAATCTTTCACCGATGATGAGATCCCAGCAGGTCTTACTATACCATGTACCTCACAATCTCAGTATACAGTGCATAGTCCTTCAAATTCCCCTCAACTCGATTATTGTCTGCATTTGCAATACACATAGACCTCGCTGTTACCGAAATCTTCTCATCGGAAAGATTTGGGGTTTTGCGACGTGCTAAATTTGATAGTGTGATCGGTTGCGTAATCTCAATAAATCATTAGTACAACACCATAATGCAATAATAGCTCCCCTAGTTTGAGACAGAGAAAAACCAGAGGCGAGCGAGGGAACCATGAATGCAATGAAGAGGTTAACGATTTCCTTCAAATCTTATCATTACGTATGTAGAAACTATTACAAGTGCAAAGGTACCGTCTACGTTTGTACCATAATTCTCTTGGCCAAATGTGTTGCTTCAGTATGCTTATCCCCAGAGACTAGAGGTTTTGGGGCAATAGTGGCGCAATATATGGTAACCTTAGGCCCATATAGTGTGACCATGAACGGTAGAGGGTAAATGATAGACAATGCCTATCTCTAAACACTAAAAAGTACTCCAGGGGTTCTGCATGACCAATCCATATCACACAGGCCAGGTCACGTATTTTTCCGCCAAACATAAGAGCTATCGTGTTGCCGGCGGTCATCAATGGATTGACCTGGACGTGTAAATTTGGGAATAGTGATTATCAAGCCTACCTAGTCTATACTGCATGTAGTCGGTATGAGCCCTCAACTTTGAATAGCTATGGATCATCAGAGAAGTGGCTTACCACCTCCGTGGAATAAAAAGAAGTTCATTTCTCCCCAGCAAGCCTCAGAGTTATGGTTTATATTATTTACCCGCACTTGCTTGGGTGTTGGAATTGTTTGAATTAAGCCTGGCGTTTCTCCTGCTATGGTTTGCGCCGAAAAGATAGGCCGTGCAGCCCCATACGATGATACGGCCATGGCGCATACCCAGTAACCTTGCCAAGCAGGGTCCATCCGCGCTAGACTTTAGTGGCTAACTATTGACCCACCGTTATAGTAAATAAATCTTGTCTTGTCAACTTGTTTTTGTACGAGGTACTGTAACTGAATTTACCTGGATTTTGTGGTAAAATGGGGATGATTGTCCCGCTATGTAGAGAGCTGATTAAAAAAGGGCATTCACTCAGCTGAGTGTGCCCATTTGTTTCCATTGGCCCTTGAAACTTGGCCATGATAAGCACGGCCGATGGCTCTGACGATAAACGAACTTTCAACTGTGTCGAATAAATGGCGAGCTACATATAGGACAGGAGCCTTACTAGGAGAACGGACTCTGGTCTAGTCGTGACTATCTACTTCCCTAGCCAACAACAAACCCTCGGTCTCAGAATATGGATTCGAAAACGGCTTACGACGCGACAAAATTCCGCATTCTGATGCTTCATGGTGAGATTATCACCGATATACTATTTCTGAAAGATTCGCTCATCTTGCTAACGAGGGTGTCTCTCACAGGCTTTGGGAGTAATAGGACCGAGTTTCGCGCCAAATCAAGTCGAATATCCAAACGCATCCACGAGTTGGTCACCCCTGCGATTATCGCCGAGTTTCCCGGGGGCATTGAGTTCTTGTACCCTAATGCGCCCATAACTCTTGAACCCCCACTGGGATTCGGTACAGACATCACCGAGCAGAAAGGAAAATGGAGCGTGCATGACGCAATACATGGAGAAGATTCAGATTCCACAGCTATGGCTTGGTGGTATGGCCGGGATAACGTGAGCAGATACCGGGGCATCGAGAACTCGCTTTCATTTGTGGCAAGATATATCCACGGACGACCCATTCATGGGATCATCGGGTTTTCACAGGGTGCATGCCTCTCCGGGATGATCTGCTCCCTCCTCGAGTGCATCAACGATCCGCAGAAGGCTGCTGCTATTAGGCTTCAAAACTTACCGGTGGACGACTATTTGCGCTTGCCATGTCAAGAGCCGTTGAGGTTCTTTATTGGGATTGGAGGATACCGGGGAACGTTGCAGTATTATGGGAGCTTGTACTCATCGCTGATAAAAACACCGAGCTGTCATGCGTTAGCCAGCATGGACTTCGTTGTGGAACCTTTCCAGACCATGAATTTGGCGGGCTGTTTTAGTTCCCCTGAGCTTGTCCACTTCTATGGCTGTCATTTTGTTCCTAGGGACCGCGCGAGTGTGGAGGCTCTGGCGCACTTTGCACTAAGGAACTCGCGTGAGACATCTCCTTCGTCTCGCTTCCCATCTGTTGTTCGTGCATGGAGCGAATCCGACGGTGATGAGTCTCGGAGTTCCACGTGGGGGCCAGATCAGTCCTTGAGGATTCTCCCGGTCTGGAGAGAATTGAGAAAGCCCAAAGTTATCCGGGGCCGAGTTATACGGCTCCCCATTTCACGCCGGCCTATCTCCGCCTCTACCTAGTTGTCAATAGCCGTCGAACTCATCGAATACACCAATTACCTGCTCACTGTGATCGAGCTTCACATTTCTACCAGGACAGTGGAATTTCGCTTATAACAACGGATAACTACTAGATGAAGGGCCATATCGTGCATCTGGCCTGCCATTTGCCGCCACCCTAGGATAGCAGCAACTCTCTGCAGAAGAACCGGTAGTCTTGACTCTCTTGACTTCGCTTTAGCATGATTGAGGCATGGATGACTCTGCGTAGACCACGGTATGGAACCTTTTGCACCCAATCTAATGGTGGCGACGACGGCTGCGGGCATCTACGTTTGCTCGGGCGTTTGCAGTGAGATGGAGCCGGGAAGTCCAATTCCGCGTTTGTAGCTTTCGAGAGGATACCAGGATACATTACCAATACTTCTTGTCCTTGGGAATGATCAGCCAGCCAGTCTGGATTCGGATTCAAAACCATGAATTGGGGAATGCAATCAGACATAGAATAGTTGTTAGCTCATGATTCAGCGGGATACCTGACTTGGTGGTAGGGAATTCCATCATAAATTTGTGCAGTACCCAGCATTAGACTGAAATGTCTTACTAATATCTACTGAATTGAAACTGCAGTCTAGAGATTTGTCCGCTTATCCTAAATAAATTGTCAAACAGACCTCTTTAGAGACCTGCAAGCCGGATAGCTGGGGCAGTAGAATGAAGACAAACGGGGTTGACGGAAGGGGACGTGAAGAGAAATCTTTTGGCCTCACTACGTGAATAGCTCTAGAGTTGGAACCAATTAGTATCGTCACCGATTGTCAGTAGGTGACGGAATGCCTGAGGAGATGTGAATTAACAGGATGATCCATCATCTCGCGTATTGTCTGCCTACTAGTGATTTATCCTCACTTACGCCCCTCCGCATCTTATCATCTTCTATTCTCTTCCCGCTCACATACCTATCGGAAAACCCACATGATATCAAGCCCGTTTCCTTTCTTTAGTCAGAGAGAGAGCTTTTGTTTCTACGTCTTTTATGCTTTTTGATTCTAGTGATCCGCTCCGGCAAGGAGTATCAAAGTCAAGGGGCAATCCCGGTGGCCACGAATGTGTACCCGATCCTTCCGATAGGGTCTGTCATAGACGGACCGGTTGAGAGCTACAGAGTCTCCTTTTGAGGGTAAGCCATTTTGTTCCCCAGATTGTGTGCCTTTGCACATGCTTGAGACTGTAGTTGATGATTGATCTGTACGTATCTAGTCGCATGGTCGAACAAGGCAGCAAGGCGATGGCTCGTGCTACAGCGGCTGCACGTCGAGGATATCCCGGTCCCGGTTGAATTGACCGCATCCTTGAAATGCTACCTAACATCAAGCCTCGTCCTTGCACCAATCTGCTTTACCACCAGTATTGCATTCCCTCTACGCTCAGGTCCATGTCGAGATACAGAAGGTGTTCGATGAGTTCATCAAGGCGAACATATGGAAAGCATCTTCGGCTGTTACAAGAATGCAAGCAAGTGAGTTTGGCCGAGCCCCTAAAGCAGCTGGCAAGCACAATTTTCCATTATATCATCAACATCAACGTGGGCCAGCCGAACCGTCAGAGCTGATCCTTGCCTAGGTTCCCGTACAAGCAGATGGGGATTATCTGCATCTGAAGCGGTGGAAGTCGTCACCATATCCTTGTACCACACACGACGAAGATTTATTTTGCGGTTAATTCTGGAGACATTATGGCCTTGATCACATGCCTGTTTGCCTTTGACGAGGGACATGCCAATCAGTCACCCTATCCCGTCAGACTTTGCACTTTGATCAGTCGATGTTCCTGAATGATTCTCCATCACAAGCATGAAACTTTCGATTATGGGTGGGCGTTACGTGGAAAGGTCAGTCAACGAAGGTACTTGGTCCGATTTGTGTATGCTCCGGGAATCCTAAGTTGGCTTCCAGCAGGTCTGAAGGACGATACAGGTAAGTATTTGCATGCAAAAACCCCTGCTGGTATTTTGTGAAGGACGGACAAAGTCGCTGACATTGGAGATTTCTCAGGATATACGACACTCCTTGTTGGCAAGCCAGAACCCCAAGGCTCCCCGACATCCTCGGGTAGGCGATTTTCCAAGCCGCCAGTCTCTCTGGGCATTAGCCATTGTTGTTTGAAAAGTTCTTATCCTGAGCTCAGAGAAGCAAATAACGCCGAAGTGAAGTATAGATCAAGACGATTGCAGGAAAGCCACCATCATCCCACGGGAGCCAATCGCGACTGTCAATGTGGACCAAGATGCTACCTACAATATCAGAGAGGTTCCTCCAGCGCTACTAAACAGTACCTGAGAGACTGTCACGTTGAGGTAGTAGATGCTGGCCCATCAATCTTGAGCCATGGGGGAAGAGGACGAAACACTCACATTGAAATCGAAAAACCACGTTATTCTTCGCGTTTTCTTCAAGAGGTTAACTCCCGATCCGATGCCCAAGATAATTTCATTGTTCGTGGGGCTTGTGATTTGCTAACATATCAATAGGTTAAGACCGCATTGTACAAAGAAGGCTGACGAGCTCTCACATTACTATCATTGTTGCAGTCGACCGAAAACTGGATCTACGTGAGTCGTTTATCTTGCTGCCCAGATTGAGGTCCGACTTGATTATGGCTGATCAACGTATAGATTGCAAATATATGAATTCGTCAGAGAGCTCGAAGGCATCGGGCGTCGATTGATGCTCATATTGAGGCAGCAATATCGCGCTTGTGACGGTTTGGGCTTTTTGCTGGATGGCCTCGCTCAAGAGTGATTTGATCTACTCATGCGCAAGGTCAGCGAAGGTAAGAGATATAAAGCCCTCATTAGTCCGGTCTAGCTAACCGTCCTGGACTCAGTGGATTGGCCGGTCTTTTTTTTCCTTTTCTTTACTACTGCGAGGCACATGGATCCATTTCAACAAGCAGCGACAGCCAACGAACTCGGCTCATCACGCTTTCCTCGATGTCATTCGTCTGGCGTCGATCAGTTGTTACGGCAATCAATTGATAGTTGAGGAAGGTGCTGCTCGCCTTCGCGAGTGAAGAACTCACTTCCACGGGGCTTATAAGAAATTAAGGTACCAAGTCCGAGGATCCTGAGGAAGGGCGAGGCCATGCCGAGGACCCCTGAAGGGGAGGATCTTTTCTGTTCTGCGTGTGCATTGAATGACATTGACTCGTCAGTATGACATTCCCTGCACCCATTATGCAATTCCTATAATACAAGACACACTAATTGCGGAATAGATACCAAACTGCCTCCTGACAATCGCCAGAGCCAACCACCACTTCAACCTCAGTTTCAGACGACATTCGTATAGTTGGAGGTAAGCCAAGCCCTTCAAGATACTTGTTTGATCTTTGCCTCTTATCTCTAACATCGGAAGACAACATTTGAAGTTCGTCTAGGAATAAATCAGTCTCAATCGAGGTGACGAAGGAGCGCTTGAATTGTTCCCTGAACTTCGTGGTCACCGCCACACCAACGGCTTGGCTGAAACTCAGCAGCAAATACTGAACCCTCCGTTTCCCTCCAGACAAAACTCTGAGTTAACCCGTCGAAGACGCGTGCCTGAGTGCACATCTCTCCTTCCTGAGTAATTAGACCATTGCAACGAAACGGAGGAAACGGGGAAACGCATGGTTGGGCCGGCAAGGCTCGGAGCAAGAACCGTCTCCTTGAGCCGATCTGATTTCCCATGATTTCCTCCAAGGTCTCTTCATGTCAATTTTGACAAAGAAGAAATCGCACGCGACCTCTGTCACCCCGGTTCAGCAGGCGGCAACGGCAGTGCTTTAAATTCGACCCATTCACATTACCATTTGCTTGCAATACTGAACACGGCCATTCTGAGAAGACGCTTGCAAATTCAGCATCGACGATGAGTGGAACCCATACAAATGGCATGGCTCTGTGTGTCGCTGGCCACTTTATCCCTAGCATCGATGAAATTGGTTGAAAGTCTCTATTTATTTGCACAGCCTTAGACTGACTCTCCAGTCACTGTTCACCCGCTGAGTTCAGAGTCGAAGCATGGAGCCTGAAAACGAAAATGACCGCAGTGTGGTAGCTGCTCCTTGCTCCCTCTCATCTCTCAGCAAGTCTATATCCTTGGAGAAGCTTATTTGGAGATGTCCGAGGAGCAATCGAATGAAGTTGAGAGCGATCTTGCGCAAGTACCTTCTAGCCTCGACGCTGCAAATGAAGTTACGGTGAAGCGAGTGCTGCAAACGGAGAAAGAATCTCGCGAAAGCCCACGAATTATCGAACACCCCACCTCTCAAAGCCGAGGAATTCAAGCTGATCCTAAGCGCACTGGGGTTTTTTCGCCGAACCGTTGATTCCAGATGGCATGAAGACACGATTATTGAACTGCCTCTGGACCAAAGGATTGATGTGCAGGGTTCATCCCACAGCAATACCGTGATACAAAACCATGGGTATAAAACCCTCTCTATCACGAGGCATATCAAAGTGGCTGCTGTTTGGAATTTCATCGCCTCTCGAGAAACATGTTGGCAGGGGATTCATTGATTTACGTGATATTTCCCTTCAACATCGCCTACTTTTCTCGTCTCTCTGGATCACTTCCTCCAGATACCCGCTGCGGCGAACCCAAGCCACGCTATCTCCAGTACCTGGATCGCAGCCTGCTAACGACGACCACTGAACAGGACAGTCCTCGTCATTCTATCTGTTTTGTCTTACCTTCGGTTGCTAGGGGTCCCATTATGGTATGCAATCCTCCCGCTTTGTTCCAGTTCGGAGGATTGGCTGGGGCCGCGGTTCTCTGCGAAGCTCTTCACCGAGGGCCCCGCGACGGGTATCATGCATTGTCGTCATCCTGCCCATAATCGCGCTATGCAGGGAGATGGGGCAGTGTCGGACCAAGCAGAAATCGAAGCGCCTCATCGGGAAAGACATACCGTCGATGCGGATCATGACGGTGGACCTCAAGTATCCCAACGCCTCCAAGCAGTTCATAACGCACTCTTGGCCGGGCTATGTGCGCAGATGAAACAGAGGCATAGGGAGAACCTTTCCGACTCGACTCTGGGAACGGCAGATACCGCCGGCTATCTGGACTGGACGATTCCCGTTTTGCTCCATTTCAGAACACATGCTCCCGCTTTATTCCAGTCCAAGGATCATCCCAAGTGGACTTAAAATGCCTAGGGAAATGTGGGAAAGTTAAAAGTTCTCTGGATTGAAGAACACCAGATCAAGAAGGCCTTTGAGATCGAACGACAGCTTCGAGTCTTATTTGCCCAAATAATGGATTACATGCAAAACCTAGACTGCATGTACGGGTTTCTGAGCAACTATGCGAGACCATCTTCCTCGGACAACGTCTGAACAACGGATCATGGTACCAGAGTCACTAATACACGGTCACTCAGGCATCAGGCCTTCGAAAAGCCCTTCCAACAACTCTTCCGACAGCAGCAACGAAAGTGCTAGCAAAGTGCCAGGGCCCCGGTGTTTCGGGGGGGGCGTGCCGCTCTACAGGCCAGTGGATGCCCTTGGCACATTGGCCGCTGACAACCTTAGGGAGGTGGCACCATCTACCGGTCGTTTCGTCCCTACATACCACTGCACTTGTCTCCATCCTTCAACGTTGCATTGTGCGACGACATGGTCACTGTGGTGCGTGAAAGGGCAACGGTTCTCCTAGCTGCACTGATAATGTGGCTCTAACAGGATACTAACGGACTGCGAAAACAAGGCAAAACCTCGAAGAATCTTCCTGATGCGGAAGATGGAGCGACGCCGAACGCCGTACCGAATTGGGCCCAATGCCGTACAGCGCTGTTGAAGTTGAGAACTTCATCCCGATTGAATGTGTCATCCCAGAGCCAGGTTTTGATCTCTCACCCTCGTCAACAACACGAAAGAGGACCACTTTGCTAAATCATACGCATCCCGTCGAAATATTTAGAGAGCCATGTGATCCGTCTCGCCATCAATGAAGAACTACTAGTTATATACTAGTAATTACTAGGGCTTGACTACTAATTGCTGTTAGCCATTGTTTTAGCTCGTGTCTATGTCAACAAAGACGAGAAAGCGACGTACTACAATCTTTTTCATAGGCTCTCTCCTTTCTTTGAAAAAGCTGCAGGCAAAAAGGTACGCTGGAAGCATCTAGACAAAACTGGGATCACGGCGATCGTCACCGATATGTGTATGAAGCAATCATCTGGTAAGTATTAACACTGATCTAGTCAGATATAGTAATTACTAACGACTATTATTAGCACTTGGCAAGTATCTTACTTCTCCTGATGCCATCATGAATGAAGAACGGACACTTAATCGCATGCTACCCGTCGGAGGAACAGAACGCCAGGCTGAAAGGTGATCTCCATGATCTGATCGAATGAGAAATTGGCCAGACAGCTCGCAATCCACACAGGGACATAACGAGGTATACCTCACGCCTATGGCGCCAGGTCCTCGCTATGTTGAGTACCTGGAGTGATCAGCGCCGACCACCCCGCTGACCCGGAGGAGTTTATGACCATGCAGTCATTTGGACCTTGGCAGATCAAGAAGGAGCCGCACCACCAAAGCCTATGCCTAGTACTGCTGGCATTTATGACAGCAGTAGAGGAGGCGGTGGTCTAGGCCGCCTTCTGGCTCGGCCCGGGCTTTTCGTTGAGTTGATGGACGATTTCTTTGTGGAAGGGGAGTTCTATTTGGACGGTTGAGGGAGGACAGTGAGTATGTGACCCTGATCTCAAACATAACCATATCTGAGGGAGGTCCATTACCACTACTTAGTTGACTATCAAGGTGTCATTGCCTCGGCAATGCGTATCTGCCGCCACACCTTGAGCCCGGAGCCTGATGATCAAACATTCCGGCCTGCCCATGCCCACTATCGTCATCGAGTCCGGTTGGTCAAAGTCTCGAAGTCATTTGAGAGACAACATGAACTTGTGGCTAGTCGACGGCAATGACGCCGTCAAAGCGGCCCTCATACCAATTTGGCGCTGGGTTGGCAGTACCAACGCCGTCAGGGGAGACGCCGAGTACTACGCCCCGGGCCGGGACGGAATGCCTGTCCTTACAGAGCAACCTGTTATTTTCCCAACGACAGCTGCACCTGACAGCCCAAATGCAGACGTTGAACCTGAGCTGAAGAATGTTTTGGTAATGCCATGGCCCCTTATTGCATTGTCAAACATGTCGAAGTTTGAAGAAAAGAGTTCGGGTTATTGAGATACTGGGTCTCCCTCTCCTGTCCCTAGACAGCTGTGAAGCTGCTCCACGTCATGCTACTGGCTGAGGACAATCCCCCAAGACGCCTCGGCCCAGCAAATGATGCCCTCGCCCGTCTTCTCAACGAGAAGGGCGTGACGGATACGTTCATAGAAATCGTCAACATCGATCTTTGCTTCCAACCGTCGTTGTTTCCGATGTCGGGCGAACATGGCCTAGTCGTCGGCTTTCAAGAAGGAAAGCAGAGAATCATCAACATTTTCAAGCAACGCTTGCAGACAGCTGGAAACCTTTGTGCCCATACTGGTTCCGTGTTACAGGATTAAGAGACTTTCCTTTTCTTGAATTGTTGTGTCTGGTGTTCTGCTTCCCCTGGACTGCTGACAAGCTGGGATTTCAGAACAATGTTTCTCAGAGTATGATAGGCCTCTGAATGCATCGTGATATCAACTTCACTATCAACTGCTATCTGTGGGATGGCAGGTCATCAGCCCAGTTTAAGAATGTCGGAGAATACGGCTCGCGGGGGATTATCGAGAAGATTCTCCACATTCTCCCATATATCCAGCGTTCCCACCTAAACATATTACAGGTAGGATCACTGGTCAATATGTGGTTAACTGAGTGTATGGACGCAAGCTTCTTTGGTCAAGGAATGGAGATTTACAACGACCGCTCCAACCCTGGTCTGTCTACACGAGCTACAGCAAATTGCTAAGCAGATTAGGCGTTCCATACGATACCTAATCTCAGTGACCTGATCGTGAAAGTGTCTGATCGATCAGCGAACTACAACAAGTTAACCAATGCGATCATTGCATGGCTGTCATACACCGGAATAAACCCCAATGATGTGTTTCCTATGGGCCTGATGACCTTCGAGTTATTGCAAGGGACGCTCTCGCCGAGATGGGGCTTGCCGGCATAGATGCGAGCCAAAGATCGCTCTGCTCTCTCCTCTTTCAGGTGGATGATTCAGACCAGGTGCCTTCGTCGTCTCGATACGAACCACCACAAGAGTGAGGAGCTCTCAAAACTGAACGCATGCGGTTCTTGCGGGTATGTTGATTTTACTAGCCTTCGAAAAGCCATGAGGAATATCTGACATGACATCACTGTTCTGACTAAGAAAACATCATCATCGTTCTCTGGATACAATTCTCTCTTAAAGCATATATACCCGCAAGAAGACTCTCGACAATCTCGCTTATCGTCTCGTCCTTCGAGATGCGACTGAATCAATTCAGCAAAAGCATTGGACTGAAGCCAAGGAAGTCCTGAAGGCTTCCACGTCCCTCCAAAAGTTCTTGCGATTGGCCAATGGCAACGTGAGTTTAGTCGACCTGAATGAATCGGGCGATGCATGGCCCGATGCGGCGGCCCAGAAGAGCAAGTCCGGTCCAGTTCGAGAGACCAGGATGTCCAGCCGGCAGCGGTTAAGGCAAACATCGGATCGCACTATAGCGAAGATTGGCATTCGCAGCCCACTTCCGATGCGCGAACAAAATGACAGTTTCAAATATCTGCCATAAGATTTCTGTGTCATCATGAATGCACTGATTAAGGAGGGGGTTCCTTCCCCAGGGACTCGGAATACGAGACCGGGGCCTCCGTCGTTCCATGGCAGCACACGGCCCAGTATCACAAGCCAAATCCGACTAGACGATCCTCATTTCAGCAGATGAAGAGAACAGCTGGAGAGTCAACTTGACAAGCTGTAGTCTTGTGGACGAGGGTCGTGTCCAAAGTGCGGCGGTCCGCATATCCAATTCTTCACAATTCTTCACAATGGCTCGTCTCACCTCTGATGCGATCGACCATTCATCGTCCACCAAGCCAAACAAACGGAACAAGAATGGTCCCGTATGCAGGCCACCGACTCGCAACTATCTGAGCTGCCTAGCACAAAAGAACCGAAGACGGTAGACAGGAATGTGCAAGAAATTACGTTTGGGGTCCCCAGATAGCGGTACTGATGACTGTTCAAAGAAGTCGAAGTCCAAAACAAGCCTGGAAGAAGCAAACCCTGCCCCAGAAGTACCCGCTGGCCCCAACGACCCCCGCGCTCGACATTCGGCACGAGTCATCAGCTCGTGCCGATCACGTCCCTGCCCTTTGTAGACACCGCCCGTCGCTACCGATTGAATGGCTCGGTGAGGCCTTCGGACTGGCTCAGGGGAGTTGGCAACGACTCACCACAGCGTCCGTCGGCCTGTCACCGGCTCCGTCTTTGGTGTCTGCTCGTGCAACCCTCAGGCGGATAGCATCTTCCTTCCTCAGCCCCGCGATTCTCTGGCACGCGGCAAACGCAAAGTATCGACCTCGCTGACCAGTTCACCAAGCATCTCCAGCTCGTCCTCGTCCTCCTCAGCGTCGGTTCGAACAATGAACTTCCGAGCAGCTCGATTGGTACCTTGCAATGCAGCATGGCACTCTACAGTTAATGCAAACCCAGGGGTCTACGCTATTCTGGCAGTGGGTCAGTGTGCGCATTTTTTTCATCCACAGTGATAACGGGCAAAGTTGTAACTGTTGGCGTCATGGGGGCTGATGGGCGTCCCCGGCTCCGGGCGTCGTTGAGTCTGCTCTTGTCCCTGCGGCCGCCCCGGCTCCAGCCAGACCTCTCGCTGCGTCCCTAGCAGTTGTGCTGCGTGGGTTGCATTTTTTTTACCGGTGAGTCAGCGTCTTCTGGCTCCGTCGGTGCGTGACTAACTGTGATATAGGATCTAGTTGCTCCAGGCATGGCCCACATAATACAAGGCCACCTGCACAAAGTTTCGTAACGGAACCCCACAATTCGACTCTGAACGTGCCTAATAACGGGCGTAGATCCTACGTCGTTGTGTGTACTACTCATCCCAGCGGCAAGTCTGGGCCTGTGCTCGTCGGCGAGAGGAACTGGCAGAATATGCCCTGAGCCGAGGGGTCTCATCATTGTTGAAAACCAACAGATGGGCCAGGGTCTTCGCAGTTGGCAAAGACGGCGTCGATACCTCCAAATTCGGAGCAGACAATACCAGAAAAGGTGAAAACTTAGAAGAGGAGCTCAAGAAGTTGAAACCTCGGAAGGAGATCTCGACGTGCTGCTCAGACGCGAAGCCCTTAGGCAGAGACGAATCTGCTACACCTGAAGCCGAAATGACTTCGATTCAGCGAACGACACTAAACGAAACGGAATGTCTCTCACTCAATATACCCCATTGCATACGAAGATTGGCGTCTGTGAGTGTTTGCGGGCGGACCTGTGGTTAACCTGGCTGACCACTGTTAGGTTGAACTATCTCATGCATGCCCTTTCACAGACCGATAAGTTCTATCGTCTACGTACCAAGTCTGGCAGATTTTAGAACGCATCAACCTTGCCGAACAATATGTCCATCCCCATGTTTCATGGAGGTACCCCATTCAGAACCACCGAGGGACTTCCGGCGCCGGAAATGCGCCCACGTGGAGGAGGTGGCTTTCCTCTGCTCCCTCTCGGCCCAAACCACACCAAGTCAACGCCCTTCACAATATTGAGTCTGTGGTCCGGTCTCATCCTTGGTCCAATTTTATTCGTTTTGTCCAAGCACCTGTCCAAGGCCAGAGAAGGAGCAATAAGGTCATCAAGTACACACATCGATCAGGCGACCCTGAGGCTGAATCACACCACAATCTCAGACACCTTCGCAAGACTCGAATTCTCCTCCATGTCAGTCTGCCGGTTTGGATTGCATGCAACAGCTAGGACCCATTCTGAAAGTTAGGACGTCAGGCTCAAGAGGAAACCAGGAGGAGAGCGACCCTCTTTGTCGGCCCCGTCTCGACTTGATCCTCATCGCCGCTATACACCTTGAGAGAACCCGGTTCCAACAGTTTCTCGAACACTCAACATCATCCGCTTCTCCCAAAGCATCGGTCTACAAGTGGGAACAGCCTCGTCCTCTCCTTCTCAAATGGAATGTCCGCCTCATATGACTTTGAGATGATGGTCCGACGAAAACAGGTATCTTGGAAATACTGAAGAAAGCGAAGAAGTCAGTCACCGACAAAGTTAACTGTTCGACTAGATACCCTCCTGTCTTTTCTGTGTGCATGATCAGTTACCAACAATGGGACGGCACGAATGGCAATACAAATTTACACAGAACGAAACGAGGCCTGCCATGCAGAGGTTGGGAATCCCAATATCGCCAGCAACTTACAAGCACTGGGCAAGGACCGCAAGTCTATATCTAGATATTAAAATGCTTTCCCAAATACTGCCAGAAGACCAAGTGGCGAACTGTAAGATTTTGAAACGACTCGCTGGGTGCTGGATGTGGATACCGGCCATTCCCTGTTGAACCGCCCAACACTAGTGTCAATGTTCAACTTGTCCTCATCGTAGTGTGGACCCCTCACTATTCCAAAACAGCTCTGGCTTAGTAAGCCATATTGCGCTGGCCTCATCCACAGTTCAATAGTTGTAAGGGCTGCATATTTTGCATACTACAATGGTTGATCAGGAGTGGAGCATAAAAGAAATGAATAGAATATAATTTATAAGGCCTATTTTACTGAATGGTTGCTCTTTCTTTACTCTAGTAAAGTTTTATCTTAATCTATCTTTAAGATACTCTTTCAGACATTTAATAATTCATCCCTATTGCCTGCTATTAGCTAGCTAGGAGAGTCATGCAGAGGCCCTATTACTAGAGTAGACAAAATCACTACCCTATTACCATTTATAGAGGCAGAAATAAGAGGTCTTTTATGGGCTAAGAAAGCTTGCCTTTAGAGGGAAAGGTTCAGCATTAGCTACTCCAAAGCATCACTATGAGGATAATACTAGTGTCTTAAATATAGCCTATAGTTGTGAAGGGAGGATGATGTAGTTCAAGGGCTTACTATTGCCCTAATAAATGTTAGAGTCAGTAAGGGTAGTGAGATCCCTACATCACATAGGTGAGGCTCTATATTTGTACTGATTACATACAATTCACTAAATAAATGGTAGTAGTGGTGATGATTAATGTAATGAAACCACACTGCACCCTTCCTATATAAGTATTATAATTGCAAAGTAGCTATAAGTATAGTACATTATTAGGAAGGATGTGGGGAATTTTATAGTTAAGAATATAATAAGGTGTATATTGCCTACAAGAAGATTAGCTTTATATATAATAGAATATATGATAGAAAATTATTAGTTAAATTTAAATATTAGCCCTCTTATTTTTAATATTAGATTTACCCTCTATTATCTAGAGATTATTCTAAGCATTAAGTACTTCTGATTCTTAATTACTTAGAGTTCTTAGAATCTCTTATATCCTAAAAGTAATATTAGTTATAGGGCTATAGTTAATCTAGGTAAAGAGTAATAGGGTGAAGTAATAGAGACTTAGAAGAATATCTATAACTTTACTAATAATCTCTTATAACTCTTTAAGTAGTTAGTAGTAAGCTTAGTAGAAATAATTTCTGCTACAGTGCTAGCTAATTTCTTATATTAAGTCTATCTCACACTTACTAGTAGTATATACTTTTTACTTATATCTTATTATTGTATATATATTTTAGATAGTGATATCTTTAGAAGACTAGTCCTTTCCTTGCTTAAATACTATCTAACTCTTTGCTAAGTAATATATTTACTATTACACCTAATATATAGCTTTCATGCACCTTGCCCTTAAGTACTAAATATAGTATACTATCTTAAAACCCCTTAGGATTATTGAAGCTAGCCTATATCTAAGAAGTTATTGCAGGTCACTGGCATCATAGTAGTGTTATACTCTTAGATTATTATATATAAATTATAGTAGTCCTAGCTAGATATAAACTATGGGTTAGATACTTAAATTATAGTATCTAATTAGGTAGAGGGTTAAGGGTCAGTTTTCTTAAATAGTAAAATTTAGGGATGAAGGTTATAATAGGAGAGAGACCTGCTAGACTTTATAAGGTCTAATTATTAGTTAGTTAGAAAAAGAGATGGTAAACAGTATTATCTTAGGTAGCTAATTCATAAGGGCCATTCATAAGGCTAGTCAATAGAATAGGTTAAATAGTAGTATTAGGGCCATAACAGAAACACTTTAAGCTATGTGGGGCAGACTCTTATAGATCCAGCCTATACTCTATAGTGGTTTAACCATGCTTAAGTATTTTATTATCCTAGCTAAGCTTTGTATAGTAATCTACCTGAGTTCTAAGACCCTGGGAGTGATATTATAGATATAGTTATACTTTTATAGTCCATTAGTCCTAATAAGAACATGCATGGAAAAGTTATAGCTAATATTATAAGGTTATCTATGTGAAGAAATAATAATCTATCTATGGACAAATTTTGCAGATTAGGGAATGTTAATCAGTCATGTAAATAGCTTATCTACACTAAATTAACTTAAGCATGCTCTATAAAGCCTAGTTCTAGGGTCTCTAGGTGCGCGGCATTCTACTTAATATATATACTAAGTATTCTAAGCTATCTCTAGCTATAGATGCCAGTCTAGCTTAAAGACTTTAAGTGTTTCAATCTTATAAGCCTATTAATATTCCCTTCTAGAAACATGCCATGTCTTCTCTTCTTATAAAAACCCTCACTAGGCGCTAATAATTTCAAGCTCCATATACTTAATTAGTAGATTAGGATATATCTATAAATGCCTAGTATACCCCTAGGAATTTCAGCAAAACACTAACTACAAAGTCAGCTTAAATACTACAGCTTCTAGTGGAGGATATATAGACCTACATAAATAACTCTAATTTTCCCATGCAGAGCCTGTCTAAAATAGGCTTTATACTAAGCTCCAGGCTTTTAGAAAAAAGGTATAACTTATAAGATACCCTTTAAAGTCACGAATGATGGCATCCTCTTAAAAGGCATCTAGTAAATTCAAGCCACCTAACTAACTTCAAGCACTCCCCTGTGTTTCCTTCTCCATAGTGCTAGAGAAAACTGCAAATACTAAAAAGAGGATCCTAAGGGGGCATTTAGATCTATAAGTTATAGTAAAGGAATAGTAGCACTGAAGAGTTCACTACCCTTAAAACTCACCTAAGTGCCCACTAATCTTGTATATCAAGCTAGGTCCGCATTAACCAGGTAATAAAGCATATTATTGCAAGGTGTCTTACATAAATCAGTACAGCTTTAAGTATAGGAAGAGGAAGAGCCTCTAATATAGTTATTATCTAATAGTATCCTTAGCAGGTCTGTTACTGAAAATAAAAAGTAACTAGTTAGGTATTAATAGGAGGAGATCACAATCCATACCCTTTCTTTAAAAAACATAAAGAGCGCTATCCTAACTGTAGTGGATTAATCAAAAGTCACATTGACTATATATAGACTGAACAAGCTGCTAGCGCCCACTGGGGGTTACCTATTAAGCAGGTAAGCTACCTCAATAGTGTTAATTAAACAGGCTCCCTAGAGGAGAATTAACAGCACCTCCTCACCATAACCTATCCTAACTAACAGCTCTTTATAATCTTTCATTATAATTTCAGAAAAAGCACAGACTATTTACTAGTAGCATTACTTTTATTAACCAAGGAGGGACCTCTTGATATATAAAGGAAGGAAAATCTATATCTACTTTCTATTTAGTTCAGCTACTTATTATTTTTTCTACTTCTATCCCTTCACTCTTAAAGCAAGCTAGAACCTATAAGTTTGAGTTATCATAGCATTAAATAAGCTATATTATATAGAAGCAAATCAGATCTCCTATCTCCTAGAGCTGTAAACTTTGATTTTATAAAGAAACCTAAGTTCTAAAATCCATAGCAACCCACCTAGATCTCTATTTTCCCATCTCCTAGCAATGTATTAGACTTCATATTCAAACCTCTTAAGCCCTATAATGCCACAGACTCTTACTTTAGAACTAAAGTCTAGTTTCCTGCTACTAGGGATTATACTAGAGACTAGGCTTTCCTTAATATACTCCTTAGCAAGGCTATACAGTAAATCAGTTTTAGTGGCCCTATTCACAATATAAATACCTACTACTATAAAGATAACAGCACCTTAACTCCTAGTGCATTAATGCTTTTAACTGCTCACTAGGTGAGAGAAGGATGGCTATAAGTTAATATATCTTCCTCTAGTAGTTCCCTTATTGCCACTACTTATGCATTATGCAACTTAGTCTATTTATATAAAGCTCCTATGAGACCTTTAGGGTCCCTAATTATATTATATACCCAACTAAACTAAGTAGCTACTTAAAATTTTTAGGACCCTTTTAGCAACTAATTATAAGAGCATAACACAGTATATAGCTTAGATACCACACCTATGCTCTTCTTATCTTAATTATAATTTTAGGGGATGTCTCATTACCTCTAAGTATCCTATATGCACCTGCTAATGCTCCCTATCAGGCACTGTTGCCCTCTTAAAGGTAGAGTATCTATTACTATTTATCTAGTTAGCTAATGATTGGACTTAATTCCAAATTAGTTACTCTTTATAATATTATCTATAGCTTTATTTCTATAGCCTTGTTCATACAGTGTCTACAGTATATAATCTATATTTTAAATAAGCTATTCTGCCTTTAAAGGCTTAATAGTAGTATTATAATAGTATCCTATTAGGTCATATATTATTGTATTATGCTGCGGGAAAGACTTAGTAAAGAGTAGAATCTTAGTTTACTATAGATGTGTTATGGCACTGACACAGCCGCACTAGTGTAGGGCGGATGTGACAGGCAGAAACCCGAGGATCAATGATCACCAGTTAATCCTGGAGTGATCAGGGCACGATCCAGAGGAATACTTAATCCAGATGGGTTTCCGCAGAAAAACAGTTCAGTAGTTGCTTACTGAATGGTAATACCACAACCTTATGGAGGACAATTTGGGTTTGCCCTGAGGATGCTGAATACAGCCCCTCACGTGACATGGTATATAGGTATACAACATAAATCATATACTGATTGGAAACCCATCTACTAGTATACCACTATACCATCTACCATGACTACTCTTGGAGGAACTCTGGATATATAAGGACACTCATTCATACTGTATCTAGTATTCTTAGTTTAGTTCCTCGCATTCAATACATTAATCTCACTTGAGTATAAGTTCACTAGTCCAATTCATTAGTTACTCTCTACTGTTGAGTATACATACTTAATAGGCCTTGCTTCTATCTCTACTGTTATTATTCTTATGTTACCTTTGGATTGTCCTTGACCCTATTCAGATTATTGTATTACTGTATTGCTCAGGCTACCTGGTCAGTAGGCCTCAGGCAAGTATTAGATATAGTCCAGGGACTATATCACCCCGTTCCTAAAGTAGTTAACTAGCAGAGAACAGCAGAGATAGATCCCAGGGTGTGATAAATTAAACACCATACAGAATGAATTGCTTTAGGAAGTTTAATTAACTCTTGATATCAAACATCATGGCAGGGAATGCACCATAGACCCCTACTAGCTTAAATATTAGTCAGGTACCCGCTGCACAATAATAACAGCCATAGTCTTTAACAGAAGAACTGAGGGGCATGGTTGAGCAGCTCCAGGAGCATATCTAATAATTAGAAGGTTAGCTAGCAGCTAAGTCTGTTAAAGTCAGACCACCTGAACTGTTCAATGGAAATAGGTCTAAGCTATGAGTGTTCCTTATACAGCTAGACATGTATATCCATATGAACAGGGAAAGACTCACCACTAAGGCAGAAAGGGTCTTACTTACGGCAACCTATCTGACTAGACCAGCATTCGATTGGTTCAAACTGTTCATTAGGGATTACCAAGAATATGAAGAGGATAATTAAGCCCCTGAGACTGATGAGATATTCGCCAGCTACGATGTCTTCAAGAAGCAATTGGAGGACACTTTCAGTGATATTAATAAGGAAAGAAATGCTGAGTAATAGTTATAGTGACTTAAGCAAACAGGATCTGTTAGAGAATATATGTCAAAATTCCAACAGATCATATCCTATTTGAGTTGGGATGAAGACATGAATATTGCACAATTTAAGGAAGGCTTGAAGCCAGAAATCTAGGAAAAGTTAATCTGGATGGAGTGACTGGATAAACTTAGCAAGATGATTGCACAGGCAGTCAAGATTAATAATAAACTGCAAGACTTCCACATGCGCAGGAAAGACTGAAGTAACTGGAATAGCTTCAGTAACAGGCGCACCACAAACTATTAACTAAACAATAGGAGGCCAGCTCAGCCATAGAGTCAAGGATACACAGATCCTTATAGGCCATAACTAATAGAGTTGGACATAACTTAACAAATGGCACTCTCCAAAGAGGAGAGAGAATGGTGAAGGAAAGAAAAGTTATGCTTCCGGTGCAGGAAGCCAGGACATATATTAAACACCTGCAAGCAGCAACCCTGGAAGGGTAAGTAGGATAGGAAGCAGCTATAAGCAATGAAAGAACTCAGTGCTATAACTAGATGAGATGGTTATGACACCACTAGAATTATTAAAATCAATAAGCGACTCAAAAAACTGTACTAAGAGTGTATAAGTTTAAGTGATGAAGAAATTAAAGTCAAGCTTAAAAAGGAAGCCTCCACTGATTATGGAAGCATGAACGACAATTAGCCTGCTAAAGACTTGAATGTTCTCGCAGCCACTAATTAGAAATCACTAAACAGTGATGCAGATAGTCTTATTAACTGGGAAAATGTGACACCAGGAGGACTTATTCATTAATGGATGATGCTTACTAGCGAAATATATTGGACTATTAGTTCTAATGAAAAGAAAACCAACCATGAAGAGCCAGATTAAGAGGATTTTCCTACAATAGATTGGGCCACCATTAACCAACCTATTAATCTACTTGATGAAGAGTATGGAACTTAGTGAGTGGGCCTTAATCCTAATGAGGAGCAGCCCTATGAGGTTCCTGAGACACCCTATAAACAATCCCCACAAAATGATGATGAAGCAGACTAATATGCCGCATGGCTACGTCAGCCAGACAGGAAACAGTTAGTGGAACTAGAAGCACACTAACTAAATAAAAGAATCCTTAAAAAGGTTTAACAAGGAGTAAAAGGATGCATACATTAGAACTTAGGATGTTGGACTTAGGTTAAATCCTAGGAATAATATATAAACCACTGCAATTAACATATAGTGTATTATTAAAAATGTAGAAAGTGGAATTGAGAATACCACATAGAACTCTAAGAAGTTTTGCAAAAGAAACTACTAGGGCTAGTCCATAGGTCATGTGATTATAACTAGTGCCTATATTAATATTTTTAAGCACACCCTAGACATGAGAACATGTCCTGGATTATGTGCTATAGTAATAATTACAGCATCTACCATGACAATAAATATATGGCAGAATTTTGGCCAGAAATACTAGAAATTATAAAATGGAATAATACTTATCTATACTAGAAGCTTAAATGCTCCTGCAAAGGGTATAGAAGGCATCTAGAACATAACCTAATGCACTGGATAGCATGCTTTGAAGAACAATGCATTGTGCATTACAATGGAAAGCTAGAGGGAGGATATTTCCCTGTGCCACTATGAAATACTAGGACACCATGATGGGAAACTTAATACCTCACAGCAATAGAGGTGTAACACGCTAAGCATCTAAAGCTAGATGCGCGCATCCTCAATCAACTAGCTAGAATAATGGTTGATTTAGGGGCAACCAGGAATTACATGCACCTAGAATTCATGAAGAAACTAGGACTGCTAGGAAAGATAAAAGCAGTACCTGAACTAATTGCAGGTCTGAACGGAGAGAATTTGGGGACTCTTGCAATCATGACTAAGTCAGGACCAGTTCCAATGGTTGTGTTAGGACATATTGAACATCTAAACTTTGATATTGTACCAATGGGATGGTATGATGTAGTGTTAGGGATTCTATGGCTTAGGAATCATAACCCAGCAATCAACTAGAATATAAATTAAATCCAGTTTAAATGTGAATGCCCATGATAGGACTGGAGTCAAGGGGAAACTGGGGCCTTATGGCGCATTGGCGCAAAAAGAAAGAATAACAACGCTAAGTGGTTGAAGGGTGAACTAAAAAAAGCAGCAACCAGCCAGAAGATAATGGCAGTGCTAGTGGCAACGAAACCATCACAGAGAATTGCGATGATACAGCTACTAGGATGGGCACTGGAGTAAGATAGTGATTACACTGATATCATGACACCAGAAAGTGACGAAACAGATAACTAGGGGTCAGAACCTAGGATAGATAATCTGAGGATAAGTAATCCTAGGATGGACAGTCCCAGGAACACCTTCATCCCAGAACCCCATTTATTCTGGGCAATAATGAATCAGGACCAGGGTGATTCCAAGGAGATTAGTCCCAGGAACACTGAATCCAGGAATAACTAATTAGGGAATAAATTAAAACCAGAACCAACCTTACCCCAGGAATATTCGAAATTCAGAATATTATTTAAACAACCTAAATAATATGTTCTACCAGAACACAGCAAGCATGACCATTGAATTCCTCTACAGGAAGGAAAATTGCCAACATGCAAAAAGATATACTAAATATTAGAGAGAGAACTACAAGTACTTAAAGAATATATTAACAAATAACTACAACTCAGAAAGATACAACCATCAAAATTGCCAGCAGGGCATGGTGTACTCTTCACACTAAAAAAGGATGGGAGTCTATGGCTTTGCGTGGACTATAGACCACTGAATATAATCATGATTAAAGACTGATATCCACTTCCATTAATCCACGAAATCTAAGATCAAATTTAAGGAGCAAAATGGTTCATGAAGCTAGATATCACTAATGCCTACAACCACATTTAAATCGCAGACGGCGACAAATGGAAAATAGCATTCAGAATGAAATTTAGATATTTTGAATATTTGGTTATGCTATTCAGGCTTATCAATGCGCCTGCATCATTTCAAAGATTCATTAATAAAATATTACAGGAACACTTACACTCCTTCATAATAGTGTATCTAGATGATATTCTCATCTTCTTAAAAAAGGAGGAAGAACATGTGGAACATGTTAGTTAAGTACTGGAAAAGCTTCAGGAGGCAAACCTCAAGCTAAAGCTAAAGAAATGTGAATTCCATATTTAAGGGACTGAGTTCCTAGGACACTGGATATCCATAGAAGGAATCTATGTGGATATCAACAAGGTGAAAGTAATTGTGGAATGGCCATAACCAGAAAATGTTAAATATATTCAACAGTTTATCAGACTCATTAATTATTATTGATGATTCATTGGAGGATACGCAGAAATCATGCACGCGCTCTTTGAATTGCTGAAAAAATCAAAAGAATTTAAATAGGATGAAGATTGTGACAAAGCCTTTATCAAAGTCAAGAAATAAATTATTAGTGCACTGATTCTAGTGCAAAGTGACCTAGAAAAAGAAAAAACCCTTGAAACCAACGTATCAGATTATGTGATTGGAATGAGACTAATGCAACCAGGAGATGATGGAAAACCACAACTAATCACATTCTATTCACACAAGTTGATCCAAGCAGAACTCAACTACAACATCCATAATAAAGAACTGCTAGCTATAGTGGTAGCATTCAAAGTCTGGAGAGTCTACCTAGAAGGAGCGAAGCACACCATCATTATAAAAATGGATTATAAGAACCTCACATTCTTCACGACCATGAAAGAACTGATGAGGAGACAAGCTAGATGGGCTGAGACACTCTCATAGTTTGATTTTAAGATTGTCCACTACAAAGGAACAGAAAATGGACAAGCTGACACCCTTAGCTAATGACCAGACTATGAACTCCAAGGGAAAACTGTTGAGCTAGTAATCTTGAAACAGCAAGAAGACGGGTCATTAGCATATAATCACCACACTCTTGCAGCAACCATTGAGCTGCAAGAGGACCCACTTATTCAGAAAATCATTGAAGCAATGAAAAACAACAAAATCATTTAGGAAATACTTGAGAATTCGGTGGAAAACAAGTATATGACCACTAATGAGCAAGGGTTAGTATACCTGTGAGGACTCATCTATATACCTAAGTGTATAAGAAGCAAAGTCATTGCTAGGCACTATGATGACCCAATGCATAGTCATATAGGAACTAAAAAAACAGCTGAAGCCATTTCAAGAAATTATTACTTTCTAAATATGAGAAGGAAGGTACAAGGGTACATTCACTAATGCAAAACATATATCTAAGATAAGCCCACTAGGCACCAGCCATACAGCAAGATGCAATCACTGGAGACACTGAAAAAACCATAGGAATAGATTACTATTAACTTTGTCGGACCACTACCAGAGTTAAAAGGGTATAATTACCTAATGATGGTCACTGACAGACTCACAAAGTTCATCTATTTAATTCTAACAACAACGACAATGATGGCATTACAGTTAGCAAGTCTACTCATGGGACATATGATCATTAATTACAGAATGCCATAGTACATCATGTTAGACAGAGACAAACTCTTCATATTGAAATTTTAGCAATCATTAACAGACTTGATGGGAATTAAGCAAAGACTCACGACTGTATATCACCTACAAGCTAACAGACAAATGGAACAAACTAACTAGATGGTTGAACAATATTTACGACATTACGTGAATTACTAACAAAATGATTGGGTAGTTTACCTACTAATAGTGTAGTTCGCGTACAACAACGCCATTCACTTGACAACAGGGGAAATACCTTTCTTTGCCAACTATGGATACAACCCCACATTAATTAGAGAACCATGGAACAAAGTACCCACAGTAGAAGAAGCTGTAGATTTAGTAGATACCATTAATTATTTAAGGACTCAACTTTCGAGGGACATCGAATTTATGAACCTCAAAATGGTAATTTACTATAACAAGAAGCACAGGAGTGCTCTAGACCTAAAAAAGGGGGAGAAAGTTTACCTACTCCATCAAAACATCAAAATGAAACGACCAAGTCAGAAACTAGACTATTAGAAAATCGGACTATTCATTATTGAAGAAAAATTAGGACTAGTCAACTACAAATTATAACTACTGAAAAGCATGTTAAAAATTCATCTAGTATTTCATATCTCATTATTAGAACCAGCACCAAAGAATGCAAAAATCACTAAAGACATAGAAATTGATGATGACACCAAACAGGAGTATAAAGTTGAGGAAATCCTAAATCACAAGTAAGTTAGCGGAAAACCATACTACCTTGTGAAGTAGAAAGGCTACGATACCTCAGAAAATACATAGGAGCCTATTAAGAACCTGACGGGCTGCCACCAACTCATTCAACAGTACTGTTTGAGGGGAAATTGAAGTTCTCCTAGAAGGAGGGGGGCATCTGATTGATCTCTGTCATCATCTGATTAAAATCAGGATTCTTAGAAGTTGCAGCCAGCTGTTTGATTTCAGCTGCAGGATCAGGCTGCTCAGAAGACTTCTTTTTATCTAGGATCTGCAACAGTTCAGCATCATATTCTAACATCTTGAAACCACATTCTTTAAGAAACTTTTGTTGTTTTCAAAGTTGTGAATAATGAGCCAGGGACTTAGTAACTTTCTATTATTTTTCTATTAACTCCTTTTGAATCTTTTCTAAATGCTCTTACAACTGTTGAAGTTTGGGGTAAAGAAGCTCCAATTCGTCATTGGTCGCGGAAAGCTTAGAAGCGATCTTCTTTTTAGTACTCTTTAAGATATCCTATTCTTTTGCGGTATGGAAGTCCTTCTTGCATGTGCGACCCTGACGGGTACATAAGGCATACTTTAAATATTTACAAGTTCAGTCCATCACGCAAACTTCACCGTACAAAGCACAAAAGTCACAAGGAAAAGAAGGGATGAAACTGTTGTCAATAATATGCTTAGCTTGATGGATATAACCAGCGACTTAATCATGCTTACAAGGGAGTTTAGGAGCAGGAGCACCTTCAGGAATAGTGTCAGCACAACACTTCAGCATGATGAGCAAACATGGCCAGGAGAAAAACTTAGGAACATACCTACCTAGGAAGTACTGTCCTTTTGAATCAAGTTTCGAGGACGAAACGCTAAGAGAGGGGGAGGTGATGTTATGGCACTAACACAGCCGCACTAGTGTAGGGCGGATGTGATAGGCAGAAACCTAAGGATCAATAATCACTAGTTAATCCCAGAGTGATCAGGGCATAATCCAGAGGAATACTTAATCTGGATAGGTTTCTGCAGAAAAACAGTTCAGTAGTTGCTTACTGAATGGTAATACCACAACCTTATGGAGGATAATTTGGGTTTGCCCTAAGGATGCCGAATACAGCCCCTCACATGACATGGTATACGGGTATATAATATAAATTATATACTGATCGGAAACCCATCTACCAGTATACCACTATACCATCTACTACGACTACTCTTGGAGGAACTCTGGATATATAAGGACACTCATTCATACTGTATCTAGCATTCTTAGTTTAGTTCCTCGCATTCAATACATTAATCTCACTTGAGTATAAGTTCACTAGTCCAATTCATCAGTTACTCTCTACTGTTGAGTATACGTACTCAATAGGCCTTGCTTCTATCTCTACTATTATTGTTCTTGTGTTACCTTTGGATTGTCCTTGACCCTATTCAGATCATTGTATCACTGTATCGCTCAGGCTACCCGGTCGGTAGGCCTCAGGCAAGTATCGGATATAGTCCAGGGACTATATCACCCCGTTCCCAAAGTAGTTGACTAGCAGAGAACAGCAGAGACGGATCCCAGGGTGTGACAAGATGGTGGGCATATATTAGAATATATTCCTATAACTATAGGACTAATAGCCAGTGAAGCAGTGCTCTTAGAGACCTTTATTAAGCTATAAGTTATTTAAGGTATATATAAGTTAGAGCCATTAAATCCAGGACTACTTATAGTTTTAGAAGCATAATATAAATAGGAAGAGGGATAGTCAAGGCAAAGCCACAGCAAATTAAATGATTAGCTCTAGCTATATAGTATTATTTAAACCTATTTCCCTAAGCTTTTTCTTTATATTAGTCCGCACACAACACTTTCTAGCAGACCTTTATTTTCTTCCCTTAAGACATATGCCACAACATCCTGGTAACCACTGGAGAGTGATTAGTAAGATAATCATTAACCTTAGAAACTAAGAAATGTGCGGGCATTATGAAGAACAGCTGCCCTACTACAAGCACCCTAATAAAATATTCTAGTAGTTTCTACTTCTTTCCTTTCTACATAGTAAAACTGAGTCATAGATTTTCCCATACTTATATAACTAAATATATAACAAGCAGCACTAAGACTAATCTAATTCTTTATAATTAATATATATATAAGGAAGCGTCCCCCTGTACACTTACAACTTTAATAATAGAAAAAGCATTATCTATAACAGCTACAACCTACTAAGCACTATCATAGAATAGTACCACGTGAATATCCCCTTACTACTGCTTATGTGAAGTTTGTGAATACTAGTCTGATCTAATATATTAGGCAGGGTGGGAAGATAGCAGATATACCTAATAGGATAAAGAACATAATCAAAGACCTGACTGAAAACCAGAAAGGCATAATCAAAAGGAATCTAGAGAACTAAATTCACTAAATACTTAAAGAGGAGTCTGCAGTCCTGGACATAGGCCCTAAATACTAAGGCATAAGTAAGGATATAAAGAAATTTTTATAGGATGTTCTTGAGCTAGTAGAGAAAGTAAACATTGATAATGTATATGCAGTGCTTAAAAGTAAGGCTCTGGTTTTTGTCTTAATTATATCATGTGCTAAAAGTGACTAGAGGTGAATTCATTCAGTTCAGCTATGCTTAAAAAGGAGGACAGAGAGGCTAGTGATGCAGTGTAATCAGAGGTATCAGAGTCATTGGCATGGGTGGGCGGGACACCTGGCATGGCTTCACCTGAAGAGGCAGCACCTGGTGTGGCTTCACCTGAAGAGGCAGCACCTGGCATGGCTTTACCCAAAGAGGCAGCACCTGGCATGGCTTCACCCGAAGAGGCAGCACCTGGCATGGCTTCACCCGAAGAGGCAGCACCTGGTGTGGCTTCACCCAAAGAGGCAGCACCTGGTGTGGCTTCACCCAAAGAGGCAGCACCTAGTGTGGCTTTGCCTAAAGAGGCAGCACCTGGCATAACTTCACCTGGACAGCAAGCAAGGTCTAGCATCCATCATTACTAGAAGGGAAGGAGATTGCAAGCTGGGGAAGGCATTAAAGAAATTAAAGAGGAGAATATCCCTTAGGCGCAAAGTGACCTGCATAATTAGCCATGGCCTACTCACAGGCTGAAAAGTAGTATTGTAATCATGGCTAAGAAGATAACTAAAAGAAAGGACAGCTAGTTAAAGAATATTAGCTATTATCTTATTAAACTTCCAGTGCAGACAGAGAAGGACAGTGTTCCTATTATCCTGTACTAGCATAAACTAGTCTATTATAGTTACTACCCTAATATAATTAATATATGGAAATAAAATACAGTAAAAGAAGGAAAAGAGAGATGTATTTTTACAGTGATAGATAAAGAAGACCTAGAAACTAAAATAATAATAAGAAAGAGGGATAGTAAGTCTTATAAATTTCTACAGCTGGAATTTATAGCTAGCTTAATACTGTTGGTAAAGAACAGGCAGGCATAGTCAACACTGCCTGCTAACATAGAATGTATTATAGCTGCTAAAGAATATGACACACCAGTATTCCTATCCATATTATAATTTAAATAATTAGTAGGTAATAAAAAGGGGAAGTTGCTTATTAGCTATGTCTGCATAAGGGATAGGCAGGCTATACCCACTAGAACTAAAGCAAGAAGGATTATATATTTAAACCCAGCGTATCCTAATAATACTAAAGAATTAGAGTTATTAGATAGTAGTAGAGCCTCTACAGCATTACCTAAGGGGTAATAGGGGTAACAGGGGATCAATAAAGATGCTTTATTTAGAAGAGTCTAGGCCTATATAGACAGGAGGTTTACTAATTTTTTAACTAAATTATTAGCAGCAGTAGCCTCTAGTATTATAAAGGAGATGGATAAAATGACTAGAGCTCTTAGATTAATAATTAAATCTTAAATCTAAGCTTAGATGTATAAGGTATGAGGCTCTAGTAAGAATTAGGAAATGTCCTAATCTATAACTACAGGATAGCAGCATGATATCACTATTAGTAATAAATTAAGGGATGCACTGCAGGGTTCATCTAGTAGTTTATAGGAGAGGGAAAGAATATTACTACCCTATTCATCCCCTAGTCCTCTAAGATTGCTTCTAGTATACAGGTTAATTAAGGTATAGGGATGGTGGATGGTGTATAGCTTCCTAGTTTAGGTTTGTGCTGTATACATAGCATAAGGCAACCAAATAAACATTCTAACCAGGGTACACCCTAGACTTAGTGCCTATTTCTGTCAAGTAGGTTGCTCTCCACCTTCATCAGATCACTTTAAATATATATCTGCTAATGCATTCACACCCTTCCGCATAGCCTCTTTAGGCAAAGCCACACTAGGTGCTGCCTCTTTGGGTGAAGCCACACCAGGTGCTGCCTCTTTG